>JADDOH010006596.1:0-193228 GCA_016648135.1 Agrypnia vestita | reverse complement strand
CATAAATTTATTCCTGAGCTGTCTTTCACTGACACGGTAACTACCCATCTCCAGTCATTCGGTTCAGCAGAGCAATATCTCTTCCACTAGACATGGTAATTGGCAGGCAAGTCCTACTTACCGGGAATTATTTGTGTGCGTGTGTGTGTGTGTGTGCAAGCGTTATCTATTATGTTGATATTTATTAAGAGTTGCATTCATTACATAATAACCAACCATCAAATTATTAATTATAATAAATATTCTTAAATATTAGTTCATTGAGTAATGCGATAAATATATTATATTATAAGGGATGTTTTTAATAGTTTTAGAACGAATATTTTCTTCTTCTTCTTCTTCATCAGCCTTTATCTCTCCACTGCTAGATATAGGCCTCTTCCATACCCTTCCATCTATCCTTGTTATTTGCTGGTTGCAGCCAATTCTTCCCCTCCACAGCGGCCATATCGTCGGCTCATCACTTTTGAGATCTTCCGACGCCTATTTTATTTTCTTAAAGTCTCTATTTCAGTACTCTGGGAGTGCATCTTGTCTTGCAACATGCTACACGATCCATGATATCCACTACTCTAGTTCTGCGCCTAATTTCATAATTTCTAATTATCTCTTAGGCTTACGCCAAGCATGTATCTCTCCATGAACGAAGATTTTAGAATAAAATAATACACATAAAAATCTTGGTAACGACCCTGGTATTAGTTTAATTTTATGAATAAATTGCTAATTAACCCAATGCTGGCAATAAATTCGCTATACAAAAAGGGGAAAAAATAAAATTACTGAATTTTCTGCAAAAATATCATTACATTCCGACTGACGATTATGCCAATGTACTTCTGTTTTAAGTTCAAGACTTTTCGCTAGCAATCGCCTCATTCACGGATCTCTAACTCCTTAAACGTTATCAGACTAATAACAGTCAATTAGCGCCGTCATCAAATACTTCCTTGGACTGTTTCCATTCTAAAGCCAGTCATTTCGGTCCTTTGTTCCATGCCCAAGGCTCCAGGTGATGATTTGGTCCAATCACCACGATCTCCGGCCGGTAATTTGATACAAATATTCAGGTTTACTCCATGTTTTCGATCTGGGTATTGCCTAATCCGTTTTGCATTTATGGCACATTGATTTTTTTGCTAAAACGACATAATGAGACGTTGTTGTGCTGCCCTTATCCTCAGGCCCGAATTGAAAGGAGCTCTCCGAAAACTCGGTCGACGCTTGGAACTGTGTATTGGATCAATCATGATCCTTCTTTAGTTCGATCATACCGCTTATTATGCAAACAATGAGAGAGAAGCATTAACCTTAGACCTCTTATGAATTCACAATAATGTTGGTTTGATAAATAATATTTCAGTATTGGTATTTAAAACACACCGGAGACATCGTTTAAGCGCCGATTTTTCTAAATATTTTCGATCTTCCTCCATATTAAATAGAAACCATAAATTTAAAATTACAATAAATTTTTTCAAAACGTACATCTTTTACCGTTAAGATAAATATTTAACAAAATAGAGGAATTAAAACACTCTTTTTTATTATAGTTTATAGAATTAACTTTGTTTACACCACTTTTTTTATTATTGAAAAAATTCAACATGTTTCGAAGCCAATGTCTTCTTCGTCAGGATAACAAAAATAAAATTTAAAAATCAAAGAATAGTTTATTCTACTTAAGTTTTATTACATATTATACTACTCAAGTTTTAAGAGAGACATAACCTATCATCAATAGTTGAAGTATTAGTTTATTTTTCCATCTGTCGATGAGAGCTTCTGTCATTCTCGAAAGTCGTGTAGTATGATAATTAAACTCAAGTAGAGTAAACACAGTTGTATTCCATTCATTTTAATATATAAATATTTAATCTTATGGTTTGGTCTTCTAAGGTATTATGCTGTATTTTTACGACCTTTCTGGCCGTCGTTTCGGATCCCATTGCAGGGTCCATCATCAGGGCCGATGTGTTAACACCAATTAAGCTTGCAATACCATGGCAGTGAAAACCTAAGAACATTCTTAATTATTTAATGTTGAAAAATGAAATAATACTTGAAATAATTCGTACCAGCAATAGATTGTTTCGTCATTCGTCAGCATAAATTGTTTCACATTCCAATATAGAGGACCAACCTGCCGATGGTTATGCCTGTTGGAAGAGCCACAGCTATGCTGAATAAAATCGCTTTGGGTATTGATGTATTCCATGTGTCCGAGGGGGTTTTCCGAAGCGGGATTCTCCTACACCTTTGACCAGATTTTATGTTATTTTTAATTTATTAAATATTTTTATTTTGATATATACTTCCATAATATGTATGCCTTGAACACTTAGTTTGTAATATACATATTATTAAATAAATTGAATTGAAATTGAATTGAAAAAATTACTTCTGTTAAAAAGAATTACCTGTCTACATCAGTACAGAAGCATTATAGTGTTGCAAACTAATTTTTCTTATAAAACACTATTTTTTCACTGTTTTGAAAAATGTGCATTCACTACAAGAATATTATACATCAACTAAATAATTTTTTCCTTCAATCTAACGAAATGTAAAGGTATATTTTATTCATAAAAACATAATAAAAAACAATATATGATACATAAAATTCAATATCCCTTCCCGTAGACTTAGAAATAAGGAACTGTTGTTCCTTAGCCATCATAGAACCAATTATGGATTTCATGCTCCCATGTCACGGTTATGTCGTCTTATAAATTCAAGACAGGACCTGGACTTCTTTGGTGTAAGTCTGTCCAGATTTAAACAATCTCTGATTAGATAGTTCAGACCTTGTCTCCATCTTGTTAGTAATTTTCATTTGTCCTTGCTTTTGTATTTAAATTGCTATAATTTTTATTCTGATGTATTATATATTGTTCATGTTATGTATTATATTTTATTGGACTATGTCCGTTAATATCAATAAATAAATAAATAAATTCTTCAGGACAATACTTTTAGTTACTTGTATATAAATCAGTATAAAGTCAACAACAATAAATGATATCCGTCCCTTTACCTTAGGAATGTCGATGGTTCAAAAAATCAGAAAAGCGCTTCCATTCTTGATGACAAAATTAAAGCTCATCATAATATCTTCATCAAGTCACGTTGTTGCCGTTGGTCCCAAATTAATATGAGGTGACCCACTGGCCGTTTTTTTCCTGAGTTCCTCTAATAACTCATCTGGCATTCGCAAGACGTATCTTCAATTGAGATCTTATAGGCTTCGTGAGAATCGCAATACTTTATCGCGATACTTTTCACTTGGTCCATTAATGGTATTTCTGTTACTCATTTTAGCAATAAATAATTTCTATTTTAAATAATATTTTATAAAATTATTGACCTTTTAATGAGGATTTTAATGAAATTAAGTAGTTATGAAAATTCTAAATGTTTAAGAGACAAGTCATGAATATTCAGATCGGATTTACAATAACATTATTTCAGTTGTTAAAACAGGTACTTTGAACAATTTTAAGAATGAACTTGTAATTCTGTCCAGAATCCACCATCTGCAGAGTGTTGTGTGCCAGATAAAGAGATTTGCGGCCAATGGTATGGAGATCGAAGCAGTCTTTACGATTCGTTTATGCAAAATGCAGATAGCCCTTGCCAAGGAATTTCTCGACTTATGCGAGAAACTATCAATAAAATGGAATTACTGATAGATAAGGAAGCCTATTTGTTTGGATATCTATTCAATATTCTTGTAAACATGCAAGCTTTCCACAGCTAACATTCTACTGATATATATTTCAACAGAATATTCTCCCAAGACTACACCTGATGTCCTTTACAAACAATGTACCCATTGTCACGAATTCCGCAGTGATGAGATTAGAAAAAAAAACACTTCGAACAATTATCACCCTCATTTGAAACATTCTAGATACACACAAAAAAATCACTTGTACAATTATTCGCTCATTTAATTTAATATTAATTCATTAAATAACTCGTTCGCTTCGCTTCTGTCACTCCGAATGAAGAAATGACTTATAGATCTTTTCATACTCAACTCTGTATCATCCTAAACGCGTTTTATTGTTTGTGGCGTAAGCCAAAACTGGTCAAAATATCGACCGCTCATATTTATGTCGATAATTCATGTGCTACTTGTCAGTTAAGCAAAATGTTCTCAAGAACGTTAATCGGTTGATAAAACTTCCAGAAATGTGAAGTTTAGTGTTTTATTTTCTATATACCCCTGTGGAAACATGACCAGATATTATGGTATCACCTGTAATAGGATAAGAGATGCGAAAGGATGTATGCGAGCCTGCAGGCAAGCAGTCTCTCTGGTCTTTCATATTCACAAACTTAATTTTAATACAAATAATAGTTTATTTCGAGGTTGAGTTTAAGTTGCAATGGAAACAAACTAATTCAATGTGATTTTTAACTTGAGGCAGAATTTAATCAAGGACAAGCCACAATAGCGCCTTAAATGCGTATGAAGGTCGTTTCAAAGTGGAGGTTCATTTCTTCTAGTCATGTCTTGTCTTGATCTCAGCCTTGGAGATTTCGATGCTAGCCAAATTATATAACCATATACGAATGACTAGATGTTTTGGGTGTCGAAGTAATTATTAAGTTGTGTTTTGTTGGAACTAAATTCTTCGATAGATAATACATTTCTGAGACACCTAATGTAAACCTACACGTCCAAATCGAAAAATTGGTATTACCTAAGAACGTAAAGAATCCTAGCGCCTATAATGAAAATTTATTAATAGTTTTTTTATCAAATTATATAATTAAAAAGGCTTTGTAAGTATATCATCACGCATCGTTCAAAATAAAATAATTATCGACGCACGGAAGATCTAGCGACGAATACTGACACTAGAAATTATTGTACAATGTTCAATGATTCGACAAAAGAGTTTACCATATTTAGGTATATATTATGTAAATATATCTCACATTCTTTCACACACGCAAATACCACATTCTCTTAAAAACATGAGCAAATCGTATAATTTTGTCAGCGAAGACACAAACCGCCACATTTTGGATTACGTAAACACCGCGATTGCGTTTTGCAAGTGAAGAATCCTCAATCAACGAATTAAAAAAATAAAAAAGCTTCAAATATGTACATGATAACTTTTTGCTCTTACTGACATTTTCTAGGAATTTTAATGCCGTTCACAGAAATGAGAACCCAACGATCACATGTCAGCTGGATGTATAAATAATAATGCCGGTCGTGCCGGGTTCAAATAATAATGGTACCAGTATTAAAGTTTGTTTTTTATTAATAGCTTAGTACCCGATCAGTAAACTTCGCGATGTTTCATTATTATTAGGAATGCATACCATTACCGGTCCAATCATGGCGTAATAAGGCCGGGCCGGAGAGTGTTGCCCGACTGAAATTGCAATACAGGCGCAGACGAACTAACAGTAGAAGGAGGGAGATAGGTGGTGGATGGCAGGAGGCAGGCAGGCACCTATCCGAGGCTCAAAACAAAAGGACGCGGGTCAGAACGTTCACGAAACAGCGTTTTATTTCTTCAGACGCTCGACCGGAGCCGTACGACCAAAATAGGGCTGGGTCCCCGAGGCTAGAACCGCTGAACCGGGACAGATATGGTCAGATACCTGGGACGTGAAAATTTGCGCGATGCGTGCGGGCCTCGTTTTAGGTATCGATGAAAACATAGACGTCTGGGAAAACATGCAAAAATGTGTGTCTTTCCAGATGTGACAGTGGGAAAACACAAAACAGGCGGATGGCTAATTTAAAAAAAATTACTAAGTTCATATTTCCACAACAGCAAGTTAATACTTTGATATAAGATTTACCTAAATAAATCGAAATAAAATAATAGAGATTTTAACATTCATTTTACAATTATTTTCATATTATTCAAAATTTTTATTGTAAGGTGTTTTCTAGAGGTTCTTAGGAGGTCTAGGACAATTAAATGAATAAAACATAATTAAACGTGGTAATAGCCATGATATTGGCCTTATTAGAAAGTTAATTATATGTTTGTTTGTTTTTCGAATTGGGAATCCTTTTTACAGCGATAGCCAATTTGACAGCTGACAGTTATGTTTGCCATTTCTTCATGAGTGGGTATACGCCAGAACAACGCTTGCAGGTTATGCAAATTTATTAAAAAATCAGTGTATTGTAATGATATTTAAACATTAATGGCAAAAAAAATATATTTCCAATAAAGCCAATACCATGACCATTAAAGTTTTATACATCTAACAAAACATCCCATATATTCGGAAAGAGTATAAAAGTACAAATAGACATATAGAATATACAAATATACATTTGCTTCTCCTCTATAAAAGTCATGGATTCGTGTATGGTGGAGGAATATAATATGTGCAGTGAGTAGTATCATTAAATATAAGCTTTTGTTTTCTTCTTTTTCTTGTATCTTATACACTCAACGGCTTTTTTCACTGCGGTCCAGAAAAGCTTAGCAGACTGGACAAACCACTGGCTCAAGTTCCTCAACCGTGCTGTTTTATTTCCAATGCCCCTATTTTTAGACAATTTTTTAAAAGTTATAAGTTGCGCAACCCAACATTTTCTGGTTGTCTCCTTACATTAAAATGGATGTTCATAAAACTGTGTACACTACTTGAGTTTAATTGTTTATTATATTATATATTATGTTCCGAGAGTAACAGAATCTCTCATCGATAGAAATGAGTGATTCTGTCACGAACGAGTATATGAGGTTAAGAAAAAAATTGTTTCATGTAATATGTTTTTGAAAATTAAAGTTTCATGTAATATGTAGTTTTTCATAAATGATAAGTTTATTATTAAATGTTCGAAAAGCTATTAACTTTATATTGCTACGAATACCAACAATATTTGTATAACAAATCTATAATGACTAATATTTTTAATAAAAAAAAACAAATTAGATGAGTCAAATAGAAAGTTAAGCAGAAAAAAATCAAAGAGTTTAGGTTATTATTACTGTTGTTGGACATACCTTCATATTTATGTGTAAAATAAAACGGATATTTTATACGAACCATAAATCTGAGATTTGCCTTTCAGTGAAATACATTGTAACATATGGAAAAACGTCAATCTTTTAATAAATAATAAATTAAAATGATCGAATGTATAACGCGTAATAATGAATAATTATCGAATATTATTATAATTATTAAATGTTGAAAGTTTATTCGTTATTAGTAATTTATGATAAAACTGTCATTTTTCTGCAAAAAATTATATAAAGTTTGGTTAGGTTAGAAAATTGTAGGAAGTCAAGCCGTGGAGGATTTTTGCCTGCCCTGTCGAATCGTGGAGTCAATAATAACAATAATACGGCAAAGTTCAAAGTTCTAAGCGGTGCGATTTAATGCCCCCCGATAGAAGACAAGGCGATCAAATTCCGGCTCAGGCCGTCTCATCGGCCATATCTTTACAAAAACACGTAACACGCCATACAGCCGCATTCCAGGGGTGTTGGTAGAACCTACTGTTGCACAGCGCTGACATACATTTTTGTCTTTAATTTTACTTTTGATACCGAGTTGTTATCTATTATACACACAAACCGCTAAATATATATTTTACACTCTGCGATTGTACCCCAAAAATAATAGGTACAGTTCTAGTAAATTTATTTTGCAAAGCTGATAAAATAGCTTGTTTTTGGCTTGTAAAATAGGGCAACCTTAATACTATTTGGAATGTATTAATTTATTTAATGGAAACATTCCCAGTCTATCTCAGCATTTTAATTTCGGCAACATGTAACTAGTAGCTTGTGCATTTTATTCTATAACAAACAGACAATAAACAGGTCATTACTGACCCTGACACATGGTACCAGAGTGACACAAGAGTACAAAGTGTATCGAGAGTTGAATCGAAGATTCGTTGAGAAAATCGCGTAAATGATAGCACAGTACAATACAGGAGAGACAGGAATCATTTAATTTTGTACGCCTTATAGAATAACATTAAAAAAAAATAGGCACGTCTACATATAAAAAGTGTTTTACCAAAATTCTTATTATTTTCAAAGTAAGCTAATCGCTTGTACTATGAAAATAGGAAGTAACTTGATGACTTGATGTTGCCATGCGATTCGATGGATTTTAAGCTCGTGGTGGACAATGGAGTCACTTGAAATTAAATAAATAATAAAATGTAATATACAAATTAATCTCTCATGGCAGAAGCCAGCACCTAGTTAATGTACACATCGATACATACAAATCACATCAGCCTTAATGATGGACCCTGCAATGGAATCCGAAACGTCGGCCAGAGAGGTCACATATACACGGCAGAATACTACACAAAGGAGAAGACATTATAATGAAATACCATAGGGATGGAATGAGACTAACCCCGATCACTGTGTATCTTAGCCACTAGAACAACAACCTGATCTAGTCAAACTGATACGTATGATAACATGAGACTATTGAGATCACATATTAGGAACAATGGCTTAGTGAAATTTTAAAATTGTTTTATCTGTCATTCATATCAAATTGACTTATCTATAATTATGTCTTATCTGTGTCATCTTTAACTGTGGGAGACATTTAACTATTTTTTCTGTATTTTGTCTTACCAAGCAAATTATGTCTCCCTCTTAGATGACCGAATAAAATAAAATAAAATAATCACATGAGACTCTATCGGGATCACATGAGACCTCTATCGAGATATTTCTGGATCAGAGGGTGTGCGAGTACACATAACATAATCATTTAAGGTTGAGCAAGAAAGGATTTCATCATCTACGTACTTGTAGTAGGTAGGTGCATTTTCCTTGAAATCGGGTATCAGTATATCAGTTAGGGGGCGTTATCGGGGCTGCTGGTTCCATGACAGTTACGGAGGACGGGCCGAGGAAGATGGCGGTGCAGATGGCTCGCGGGACGCCGCATTCCTCCGGGGGCCACCTGCCCGCCGCTCTCTTGTAATCTGTGATTTATTCATTTCTCAATATATTTAGTTCCTGATGGGATCGGGACCTTTGGTTAACGTGCCGTGAGAAGGCGCGCACGGACCCGGAGCGCCGCGCCGGACGGACGCCGGACGGACGCCGGACGGACGCCGGCCACCGGATGCCGGGCGGTGCGTGTCCGTGTTTGGCGGCGGCAAGTCTTGCAAGCTTGCGTGACCCCTTGTTAAGGTGGCACATTCACTGCAAATGCATATTTCGGCGTTTTTTTTTTAAGAAAATGTGGGTTTTTATTATTCATTTTATCAGAATGTATATTCTTGAATGTATTTTTTTAGGGCAATAACTTAGATAGAACCTTTGTACTTATATAAATGTAATAAACTGGACATTATTTACAATAATTAATAAAATATACGCATTAATCGACGGACCGCGACCAAAAAATCGTTTTAAGTGTCCTAGGCGGCACTAATTTTTTTATGAATATTTAAATGTATGCATAATATGTTTTTTTTATATGTATAAAGTATACTTCATTTTCTAAAATTTTTAGTAAGAAAATCAAGATATATTCAATATTATTAAAGTTATAATGTTTTAAATATGCAAGAAATATTTACATTTTTTGTTGATTTCAAAACGCTTTTTATTTATATATAGAGATGATTTAAAACAGTATATTTTATTTATTCCCGTATTTTGAGGCTTTACTCACTTAATAAGAGTTAGTTTTTTTTAATAAAAATACCTTAATTGAAATTTAAAAATAAAAATCCAAAGTATGAAATGTGTCAATAAATGATCAACTTTTAAAACAAAATTGAATGTCCAACCTTAAATTTGGCATGCAAAGCATGCCTCTCGATAAATTAAAAAATGTATTTTGGCCAACATAAGTAAAGTTACTATCAGCTTTGTCACTTTAGTCAGCATCTGAAACGATGTGTTATCGAAGAAAGGTTTGTTGTTACTTAGTTTGTTTTAAATTGTTTTTTTTTTTACTTTCAATAACAATAACTATATTGCAAACTTTATTGCTTAGACAATTTTACTTATAAACAATGAGGTGTTTTAATTCGATCAACATATTAATAATTGTAGCAATAAACACTTTACGTGTTACCACCTCTCTAAGAAAACCAAACTGCTTGTGTGTAAAACTGTAAAGAGGGAAATTTTATTAACCATGTCGTGAAATAAAGTGACTTTTCCAACATAATAATAACAAAATAACAACCAGAGAAATATACATATATTTTATATATAAAAAAATACACCTCAACCCTATAAATGCAAAAGTACATGTTTATTCTTCTATACAATTACAAAATTGCCCGTCATCGTGCATTTTCATATTCTTATCGGCTATGAGCAACACATATTTTATTATATTGTATATATTTTTATTTTACAATATATTAGGTCCTTACATATGAAATTCACGTTTTGCCGTACTGGCAAATTTGATCTCAAATATCTTCTCTTTGGTTAGGAATTCCAAATCCAAATTTATACAGCTATTTACTCATGTATTTGTGTTTTGAAAATTATAATTCATTTGTTTTTTCCTCAATTGTTTTTTTCTTTGCGTCACTCAGTTTACAAAATGAAAAACTTGAAATATCGCGTTATTTACGAGTACGAGTTCCACCGTAGCACCAGGCTGCAGAAACGGCTCGAAGGATTAATGATGTGTATGGCGACGGTGCCGCAAAAGAAAACACAGTGCGTTTTTGGTTCCAACGTTTTCGTTCTGGAAATTTCGACCTGCAGAACAAGCCCCGTGGACGGCCGGAGACCAAAGTTGATAATGAAGAATTGAAGGCTATTGTGGAAGCGGATCCATCGCAAACCACATCCGAGTTAGCTGCAGGCTGCGGTGTTAGTGATAAAACTGTTTTAATCCACTTGAAGCAAATTGGTAAGGTGAAAAAGCTTGAAAGGTGGGTACCTCATGAATTGAGTGAAGCAAATCAATAAACGCGCGTTGACTGCTGCGTTGCATTACTCAACCGGCACAATAATGAAGGGATTTTAAATCGAATCATTACCTGTGATGAAAAGTGGATCCTGTACGATAATCGGAAGCGCTCATCGCAATGGCTGAACCCTGCCGAACCAGCCAAACCATGCCCCAAGCGAAAATTGACTCCAAAAAAGTTATTTGTGAGCGTTTGGTGGACTAGTGCTGTTGTCGTTCACTACAGCTTTCTTAAATCTGGCCAGACGATTACGGCAGATGTCTATTGTCAGCAACTGCAAACCATGATGGAAAAGCTAGCTGCTAAACAATCGAGGCTGGGTAATCGCTCTAGGCCACTGCTGCTTCATGATAACGCTAGACCACACACTGCACAACAGACGGCTACCAAATTAGAGGAGCTTCAATTGGAATGTCTAAGACATCCACCGTACTCTCCGGACGTTGCCCCAACAGATTGCCATTTTTTTCGAAATTTGGATAACTTCTTGCAAAGGAAAAAATTCAACTCCGATGGGGCAGTCAAAACCGCCTTCAAAGATTTTATCGATTCCCGTCCGAATGGTTTTTATAGTAAAGGGATCGATGAACTACCTATGAGATGGCAAAAGTGCATAGATAGCAATGGTACATACTTTGATTAAATAAATATATTATAATAAAAAAAATCGGCTTTATGTTCCTCCCATACTAAACGTCAATTTCATACGTAAGGACCTAATATTTGATTACGAAAACACACGATTTATTGCAGGATAATTTGGTAAAATAAATTGATAAATTGAAAATAAAATTTTGAATATGAACACATTACATGAAAATGAAATAAAACATCAATAAAAATAAAAACTTAATTTATTTTACAATTAATTAATAACTAATTTTTTCTTTAGTTGTAAGCACAAAGTTTTATTTAGCACATTTTATTGACAGTAAATTTTTTGTCATTTTTTTTCAAAATTACTTACAAGTCGATTTGTTTATTGATAATATAACTGGCCGACATACACGTATTTAAATAGCTTTTAGTAAATTATTGTTAGAGTTATTAAAAGGAACATACATGATAATATTCTGTAGGTATTATTGCAAATTTATTGATGAAATGCTTTGAATTTTTTTTGATAGAGATGCCAATACGGAATGCGTGTCAATATTCTTACAATTTTCAAACTAAGCTAAACGATTGCGCTATAAAAATAGGTCTAACTTATAACTAACTTATAGCGTAGTATCCTATAATGGGGCTCCAATCCTACACCAATAAGCGCCTTTTAAAAAAATAATAATTTAACAATCGTTATAAGATTCTTTCATGATATTTTAACGTTTTACAGAAGATATGAAAGAAATATTGAAAAGAAATTAGCGAGAAGTATTTTTACATGGGAATATTGAACGGAATTTTCTAGAAAGAGATCGAAGCAATAAAAACAGCGCGATATAGTACGAATCAAGAAACAGTGTAATAATGAGTATGTGGAATATTCTAGAAACATTAAACTACTATAATTTTTTTTTTTTAATGTTTTGGTATTTTAATTTGGACTGGATTTGTTATATATAAGATATCAACTGATGAAAATCATTTTAATACATCTTATCTTAATAGAAAATGCATTATATTTTTTGCATTTTGCTGTAAAACGTGTTTGCAAACAATATCCTCAATTGTTATGGTAGGTGATTGGTATTTTTATTTCATATACGTGGACTCCCAACACCAGCAATAAACACGGTGAAAAAATATGATTGAGAGCTCTTTAGATAAGAATAAAACACGAAGGTTACACGTTCCACGAAACGCGTTCGGCAAGACGAATGATTATCGCCATTAATAAATTAGGCGCTCAGACCTAATTGATCTACATTTTTTCGGTGTTGACTCAGCGTCAGAACTGGGATGCCGGCGAGGGGGCTCCTGGCCCGCCCGGCGTGACGCGCGCGGATGGAAGAATCACCGCGGTGCGCGCGCACTGTCGCTGTTCCGGGAATGACCGGAGATGGATCGGATTAACGAAGGCTTCGACGCGGGGTACACCGAAAGGGCAAGTGGGCGATCTTATCGGAATTATATTGAATTACGGCCGTTGCGTCAGAGGCAGGACATTCACAAATGTATTTCTTTGCGTTGTGAATTTAACTTTTTTAAATGTTCAAGTTTTTTGTTTGTAACATTGTGGAAATTCATTTTTAATATTTAAAAAAGTGAGCGTAAACACAACACTGTTTTATTCCACTGTATATTTATTTTGAATTGTTAGAACGGTTTAGAGATTTCTCCCATTGTCAATGACATCAGTTGTAAACGTGTTGTTATTGACAATGGGAGAAATCTCGAAAACGTTCTAACAATTTAAAATAAATATATAGTGGAATAAAACAGTGTTGTGTTTACCCTCATTTTTTACAACATTAACTTTTTTTATGAACGCGCTTATAATAATCTATTTAAGAAATGGAAATGTGTTTTTACACGCTTCTATTTCTTTTCGTTACTCTCGTCTCCAAATTTTAAACGAAATGTAATTAACTTTCCGGTTAGTAGAGCTAGGAGACTTTTAGCATTCGTGTATTTCCTATGACAATGCAACACTTTTAATAATATTTTAATACCTTTGTATGTTCTGAGAACACAATTTCTGGATTTGTCCATTGCGAGATTATTATTTAATTATAAAATAGGTATGTCTAGAATATAGAGGTAAAAAATTTTGAGGTATCACCTGTGAAATCTATGTATACTATTATTTCATGAGAAGAATCACAGATGTTTCCAGAATAGTCCCTGCAAATAAGTGGAAAGTTTCAATTTTGAACTTTACTAATTTAACTGGGCCATCATATAAAATAAACAAGTTTCTCATAAAATGGCTTCCTCTCTGTGAAACTTCTATAATTTATCTTAATTCAATATTTAAATGTTACCAAAATGCTTTTATTCGATATTTTGTTTTATTTTGAGAGACATAATTAATTACAATATTTTGTTTCAATATTAAAAATTCAATTCAATATTAAAAAAATACAAAAAATAGGTTTTTAATGTTCTAGTCGAATAAAGTAGTTGATTACTTATTGTTAAAATTAATTTTTGTAATTAAACTTGTAAAAGCAAAATAAAAGCGTGTCCTCAATTTTTTTTTTTGATTTGCTTGTAGTATTTACGTACCTAGAGACATGAAATGTACAGATATGTTTGAAATTTTATAGACTCATTTGAATAAGTCTAGAGAAACGTTAAACTTTTCAACTTTTTTTAACGCCTTAACGAGCCATTGAGTCCCAGTTACTGGAGCATAACACATTGCGAAAACACTAGGACTTAAATTACGTCAGATTTACTGTTACCTTGCCGGAAAAACGAACCTGGATCATCGGTGTAGGAACCAGTGTAGTGCCCATTTAGCTAAGAGATGCTCACATATTAATCATTCACTCTATTCTTTAATACCTCTATGACAAGAGTTAAAATAGAGTTCCATACATTCCTTTGAAATCGCTTTGTGGTCCAATATGGGCATTCGACTGCCGGTCTGTTTTTCTTTTTTACTCTCTTTCTTTTAACTCGTAGCGTCTGCTTGTCTGCTTGTCGTCTTGTCTGCTTATGTGACGAAAACACTTTGGATCGATTTTTAACCCTTTTCCCATGATCCAATCGAGCTGAAACTTTGCGAGCAGACTCGTGGCGACGCCGGCAATCAAGAAGATCTATCAAATTTTCGTTAAAAAAAATAATAAATTTTTGGATTTTTCAAATTTTGAATGGTTTTTTCATACAAATTAATAAGTTGTATGAAAATATTTCAACGCGTTTGGTACACGCTAAACCTGATTATAGTATAATTTTGGATTTTTGGAAATTTTTTATTACTCCTTTTCGCAGCGTCGCCCGACCGTAGCCCAACGCGTAGGTTAAGCGCCAAACCAGTTTCCACTAGTAAATGAGAAAGGGAGTATAATAAAAACTTGTTTTTTATGGGTTAGCTTTTTACCAGCTAATTTCATTTATAAACCAGTTGACGTGTTTTTATAAAATTCTAACATGTAACATCATTAGCTTGATCTCTAACATGATTTATTTCTACCGGCAGTGTTTTCCGGACTGGCGAGTCCTCTGTTTGTTTTTGTTGTATAGTGTGGGGATGATATGGGAACTATTGCTCATAAAACAGCCCTGGGTGTGTCCCTCTTCACTGCAGGTCTGTCTTGACAGTATCGCCCCGTCTCCATTGTTGTCTTCACCATGGAATCGATCCTGCGATTTTGTGTTTGAAGGCTTTGCGCATGTTAGGGATTCATTTACTTCCGTTACACTTCTCGCCCACTGACCCTCCATGCTTCATTTTCCTTCATGCATGCTTTCACTTTCCTCGGGCTACCTGGTTATTTATTTATTATGTTTCCTAAATGTTATCTTAAAAAGAAAAAAAATTAATGCTAAAACAATCTCACTCTAGCGGTGAGTATTAAATATGTATATATCTATGCGTATAATGCATTTCGAAGGCTTACAATCTGTCATAGTCCCGTAGGACAGATTACACAGAAATCAAATTGCTTTTATTTCGAAGGATCCATTAAGTATATCAGTTCTGAGGGATCACTTTTAAGATAAGTAAAGTCTTATAATTGCCTACGTCTACACTGAAAGTCCATTCTAAATATTGGTGAAAGAATTTTTGAAATCGGATGAGTAGTTTCGGAGATTACCTCCTACATCCAAACTTACAAACTTTACCTCTTTATATGTTAGGATTGATGACCAATTTTTAAGGTGTTATCTAAAAATTTATTTAAATTAACGTGGCTCTATTTCAGTAAAAACTACGAACTCGATTTATAGTAGAATAATTTTAATATAACCCTATGATTCGAAATAAATTTGTAAATAAAAGTTGACCTAAATATTAACATTATTTCATAGATAAAAAAGATTATAAAAGATTTTAATAACAATAATATGTTATGTGAAGTGTTTTATATTCCCCTATTGTTGATTCTTACATGTTCTATTGATTTAACCGCAAACCTTTGAATGAAGCAAACTAATATAAAATTTAATCAGAAGAAAACAAAACATTACGACTGTACTCTCGGAATGATTATTAAGTTCAATTATTCCATAGACAACAAGTAATAAAGAATTCAAAAACCTCAATAAAGGCACGCAACATCAAATTACTGGCAAGAAACAACCTAGGTCCCCGCATGAAAGCACCGCATTTTGATCACTGCGCGAAGGGAGATAAGCGTGAGAACCGCTTGAATCGCGGTGGTCGACAGAGTCGGAGTTAACTGAAACCATTCAAAGAACCGGGACCGGAAAATGTGGGCAATTTAATATTCCCGGCGAAATTTGAAAGTATTGTGTAAAATTGTGAACAATGGATATCGGCAGGTATTTGTGGTTGAGCTTCGGCAATACCGCGGTTTCATTACCGTCAATTACTCCATACAGCAGCCCCCTTCCAGGCCCGCAGGGCGCTTTGGGAGCGACCTTAGGGAGAACTACAAAACTACCTTCGTTGGTTAAACTCAATGCGCAAGATTTTATTTTTTATTAAATCAACGCAGTTTAAATTTATCAACTATAATGGATGCGATATGAGACAATTATTTTTATTATTAGATTATATATTTAAATATGTATGCGTGTATAAAATATTATTTTTTCTTATTTTCATATAAAATAATCGTACACAATGAAGTAAATAATAATAATATTTTTTTGAAATAACGCATTTTATTGTAGTAATAATTTAAGAATCAATTTGTAATCGCAGTTCCTCAGAATTGAAATATTCCGGGTTCGCATCCTGGTGGCAACCACAAGATTTTTTCTCATTTAATTAATTTTGTACAAACAAAACCAAAACTATAAAAAAAAATAAGCTCTTAATTATTTATCATCCCCTGATTTTCAATGAATACGCATATAAGTTGTAAATTTATGATTACTAAATATTCTAAAACAATTAATATTGACAATGTATTTTTTCCTCATTTCAAACTTATATTCGACAATTTTTGTACACTGCATTCTTTTGTATCTTCACGTGATTAAAACAATCGTATCGTAGCATTTATTTTTATTTAAATATGTACCTACCTACTATAAAACACAATTCAATAATATCACCCTTGCGTGTTATTTCTACAATAAAATAATATACATAGTCTTCCCTGAAACAGGTGTGTTCACCTACAAGGACGGACATGGAATGTAAAAAATATATTGTCACTAGATGTTAGAAACCAAAAGGTATTGCGCGTTGTCAAATCCTCTTGAAATTTTTCACTTGGTTATACCTACAAGCAACAACACTGTGGAACACTCTGGAATCGTTTGAGGTTTCTCGTAATCTCTGGAAGGCTCCACAAGTCTCTCGTAAAATCTCGAAATATCGAGAAAGATATTTTTACCTATAAATACAAGGTCGTCAAGCAACTCGGAGTCAGTCATTCGTGAGGTTCAATATGTGTAATATTTTAACGATAAAACCGTAACGCAAACAAGTGCGGTCAGTCATTGGTGATATTTAACCAACGCGATATTAGCAATGGAGCGCAATGCAGTTTGACCAGCGTGTATATTCCAGCGATAATAAATGAACAAAGTTTTTGTTTGAATGGATTTCGCTAGAAAGTGTTCGAAGCAATATAAACGGCGTTAATAAATAAAAGCTTAAATTGTTTTAGTATTCTACATGTGCCTCCCACAGCCACTTTCCATGACAATATAACTACTTATTTATTTATAATTTATTTATTATTGTTACTGTTTAGTTTGATTTTTCTTAATTTTCTCTGAACGGTATTTTCCAATTCTGAAACAGTTCTGAAGTAAATACAAAATACAATCATAAAATAATTTTTCTTTTCATCAAATTCAATACCTACTTCAAAAACTGTAAGACGTGTGTGTTGTGTGATTTTCTTAGATAAAAGTAATCGATACGTTGAAAACGTGCAATATTTTTTTAATACCAATGAAATAAGTTAATTGTTATTAATTACTTAATTATCCTGGTATATTTAAAAGGTATATTGCTGAGACGCCTTAAAATGACGTTAATTGCGTTCATCGTTCAGGGCTTAAATTTTAACAGTATCTACCTAATTTTTTATACAGCTTTTTGTTTTACGATTATTAAATTTCAAGGTGAAAATTTTCAACGAAAAACAATATCACTTCCTAAACTATTATTTATTGTTCAATATTTGTTCGATTGGTAAAAAAAGACATAATAATTATCGTTATAGCAGGAAAATAATAAATGTTTGAATGCCTGAAATATACTAGTATGTCGGTATATTTATTAATTCAACATCCCACATAAAATAGGTAGGTACGAATTAAAACAGAAATGAGTTATTGGCCAGGGCTTTAAAAGATTTTTACTTACTTCATTGAATTGTTGTTGAGTGTACTTCACAAATTATAATATAATATATAATACCTCGATAGAACGAACTTCATGTGTTTTAATTACAAATGTCAGAAAAATTTCAATAGTTTTTCTAACATCCCTATTCGCTAAAATTTGTTAAAATTGACAGTAAATTAAGAAAAAAATCAGTTCTTCAATAACTGCAAAATGACTTTGTGGTAACACAACTCATATAATTAACAAGAATTCACTTTGTATGTAACTAATTTGCTGAAATATAAAGTATTTTGTTAATTATAATAAAATATTCTTTAATTATAATTTAATATGAAGTAAAAGTTAAAAATTATCGGTGATTCAAATGATTAACGTGGATTACTGGTAACGCATTATCCTGGTAAAAGAATGTTCCGTGTTTATATTCTAGTGATAACAAAATATTTATTCGAAATATAGATATTTTCTATGTCTTTCTGAGTGATACCTATAATTTGTTTTTGATACTGATACTGTAAATCGTAAAATAAATAAAAAAATATCTCTAAAACTTAGACCTAGTTTTACTAGCAGTCGATCTATGTATGTTTATAATAAGTGAAGTCAAAATTTGGTATTGAAAGTAGCAATAAAAGGCGTGAAGATAAGTTAGTTAAGAAAAAAAACACCTGCTTCGAAGTCTGAAACGATTTTTGTCGATTGGTTAAAATCCTATTAAAAATTATTTGGGGACCCCTGTTATACATAAATGAAATAAATCGACGGCTGCAATAAATAAAAAAAAGCGTTCGGTACATTGTGAGAATGTAACGAGGCAGTCCTCGACCATAAATAAGGGACTTCGGTCTCTCCGGACTTTTAATTAGCCTCCCATTCATAAACAATCGCTTGCAAATTTTTGCGGTGTAGGCGCTTCCAGTCACTTCTGTGAGAGAAAACCTTAAATACATTTTTTGTTTATTGTTTACAAGTCACTTGGGTTAACTGCATTTAAAGATGACCAGTGTAGTAAAAATTAAGTTTTTTGAAATATTATTTGGTGAATGAACAGGTAATCCGTTACCCATTCTATGTTACCAAATAATATTTTATAAAACTTATATTAATGAAAAAAATACTCCTCAAAAATAATAACAAAATAGTATACAAATAAATAACAGCCTTGCTTTCTGTTTAATAATTATTTCTTCGTTGGAAAGAAAAAAATAAATTAATAAAACGAAAATATTTAAGAATAAGAAGAAATGTGATTCGCCCATTCTTGTGTGGATTTGTTTAAAAGAAGAATTATAGAAGATAATTAAATAAAGTAAATGAAATAAAAAATAAATAAATAAATAAAGAAAAATAAGAAAGAATTACCAATTCTAAACCTTCCACTTTTACCAGATAATTGTTTTCAAACACGCCACTCATTGTTTTACTGAATTGTGGCGGTTTTGTGTCTGAATTCTTCGACAATAATGTATATAATTTTTATAATATTTTATTCCCCTTTCCTAAGATGTGTAAAAGGCTAGTTAAAAATGTTAACTATAAGCATGTTTACATCTATCGAAGTTTTCCAATTGTATAAAAATGCTGTTAAAGAAAAACAATGAACTCACGATAAACACATAAAAATTATAACCGATTGTTAAAAAAATGTTACAAAAGTTAAAAAAACACACACTAACTGCATCCTATTCTACGAGATTATTATCTCCAATTTTAGAGTATCCACACTAATACATTTATTTACCTCTCGATCATATCTAAAGCACAAGAAATAAATACTTCCTCAAGGTGAAATATTTGCCTGCATGCTTGTGTGAGTGTTAAGCAAACTGTTGAAACGTGGGATAGTTATCTTATAATTATTATTGTGAAGAATGATTCTGTTCGTCTGGGGTCCCGCATCTAACGAAGCTTCCTGAATTGGTTTGGAATTCCCAAAATGTTTTCAATTTGAGTTTTGCTTCGGCTCGTGAATAAGAAGTATCTGTTTTCTGTGTAGATCGTGTATTGTACAAGGATAAAGGAAAGGATATAATTTATCTTTTTGCGTTTTTAACGCAACGAGTGTTCTTCAAAGCTATTTAAATTGAATATTTTTTATGTTCACAGTCAAAGGTGTACAAGTCATAGAAATAGAATTAAGTATGTAATAGGTAAGGTTATGAATAATATATTTTTGTTTGGAAGAAAACTATTGGAATGTTTCAATGTGGAAAACAGTAAACCGACGTTTTATTTTAGATTCTATGATTAAATTTCTGATTATTGATTTAGGTATTAGTAATCTACAAAAACTCTAATACAATCACGATAATCAGACGTATTGGAGAATTGCCCCTATAGAACCTTTAACAATTGACAAACATACACGAGAACATGGTTCTAATCGAATAAGGCAAGAGTGGTATAATCTATTATATCTGTTTACCCGTGCGGGGATACGTTATGATAGTATAGTTAAAGAACAGCTTAACGTGATATTGAAAAAAAGTAGACCAATAAGCACTATTATCTTGAAAAATGTTTTTTTATTAATATAAAGAAAAATAGATTTGCGTACACGAAATACATGTCACATCACAAATACTTACTTGCTGGTCTCGAACGAGGCTCGAAGCCGCGATCACTGGATTACCAGGCAACTATCAGACCATCAAGCTACTCAATCAAAAGTAATTCATCAGATTTATTTAACCCTAAGAGTCCGCGTTTCATACACAGAGTGTATCATGCATTAGTAGCTATCCTTCTCGTGGTTGGTTGATGGAGCAGATCAGTACGCAACTGACTTTCGAGGTGGGCGCACGCTTATTTGTTTATTGAGAGCTCATTACCTTAGAGCTGGAGTGTAT
This sequence comes from Agrypnia vestita, assembly GCA_016648135.1. Lineage (NCBI taxonomy): Eukaryota > Metazoa > Arthropoda > Insecta > Trichoptera > Phryganeidae > Agrypnia > Agrypnia vestita. Next base: position 172,059 of record JADDOH010006596.1, on the reverse strand, counting down.
AGTTATAAAACATTTAATCTACCATCCTTCTTCTTCTCTTCTCCCTGGCTTCATTCCAACTAACTGTCGCCGTTGACTGTTGGGGTCAGCTCTCCTCGTCCTTAGACTATAAGTTCTTCTGTCTTGTATAACGTCACCCATTTCGTGCCTCTGCATCTGACCATCATTTTGCAGTACCCATGAATTGTTGATCTTACTCTGGATGTAAATCGGGCAGGATCCATGGAGATCGCCTGCTTTCTATCAACCTAAAATGAAAGAAGTAATTTGTCAAATTAAAGATTATGTTAAAGGAATGTTATAAAATAACTTAGCGCGTTTTTGTAAGAAGCTCACTATATTATTTAGTGTTTATATGGGTTAGCCACGGTGGACACGGCCACCTTAATAAGATAGGGGCTGACGACTGCGGAGATTGATACGCCGAGCACTGCGCGCGCATTGAATCATCGAAATCTCCGCTTCCCACGATTATTGTGTCACGTTTCAATCTAAAATTTATATCGATTTTTTAAATGCAATTACGATGTTTTTTTTCCATTGTTATCAAATATTTAAATCTTACACCAAAGTCGTGTATGATTTATTTGCGATTACTTCATTCGTTTTTCAAAACGAACGGTGCATGGATTCTTACACTGCCAGGTATTTTTTATTGTGTCGCAGGTACAGCGGCATCACGAAACCAAACTCACCAAATCATAACTCATTAAATCAGGTCGTAAATCTGTACGTACATAACTAAACACATTAATTTCAAACCACGGGCCAAAAAATTATAAAAAAACATTTTACTTTTGGACCAAAAATAAATAACGCCTAATGCCTCGACTTCTCGCCCAATATTGAATTAAAATCTTTTATTCCATTCAATTTATAATGATAGATTATCTTCATTATCATAAAATATTCTCAGAAACTAAATATTTCTGTACGAAAATTATGTTCGTGCATAATTCATTCGACGCCGTTGATTCCATCTATTTTCTTACGCTGTTTTCATTATGTTATAATTTTAAATAATTATATTTAATTAATCCATATAATTATACTTAATGCCTTTTTAGCCAATGCAAATAACATATTCGTTAAACGCATTACTTTACTTTCATTTTCAATTTAAAAATGGAATTGTGAAATAATGAAAATTATGAAAGAAGACTGAATGCAGTGGAAATGCGGTTACTAAGGCCGTTGTGTGGAAAATTAAAGATTTAGTTAAGAAATGAATAAATTAGATGTGCGTGTAATGCATGGTTAAGAAAATATATGAGGCGAGTGTTGAAGGTAGCAGGAACAGAGGGCGTTCGTGAAAGATCTGGTACGATCAGATGCTACAATACTGGAGAATAATCTTGTTTAAAGTTTCAACAACCTAGAGCATGGATGAAAATATGTATGAATGTTGCCGAAGTAAAAGTGTTGTGCCCATCTTCTCTACCTTATCCCTGCGGAGAAACGATGTGACAGTTAGTTAATTAGTTAGTATTCTCCATATTCTTATGTCCACGCCCATCTACTACTGGTAAGGCCTCTCTAAAATACCAACGCCATGTCCTCAGTCTTCCGCATCTAGTTACTTCTTGCGACAGTTTTTATGTTATTGGGCCAGTGAGCTGAGGAAACCGCAGCAGTGTAACCATCGCGTGTTTGACCAAGTAATAGATATTTGGCGCAAGTAAGTACCTACCGACAAACGAGAGGTTTTGTAGTGTGGACCTGAGCGATTTAAGTAACGTGCATCAGTGTATGAGAGATAAGTTATTCAGGAATGATAAAAGTGCAGCGAAGATTCTAGAACGAGTAGTGAATTAGTATGTGAATTATTCCAGAAACATTTAGTGACTGTGAATTAAGAACAGTGCTCTAGTTATGTTAGTGTCCAGTACCTTTTTTGCGTAAATTAATAGTTTTAAAATTAAATTTATATATCATTTAGTTTATTTACCTCCAACACCATCTCGTAATACAAATCAGCAGAGCATAACATAATATTGCAAACTAAAGTGGTAATTTCCGTGACGAACTCTTATTTATTTATTTGAATGAGCTATTCAGCTGTTCCAAACATGAAAATTTACTTAAGTCAATAATTTCTTTAAAATGTTTTCTGGTAACTTATACATTAGCATAACATAATCGAAACGTAATGAAACAAAATTCGCCTTAATTAATATTTTTTATTTCAATTGATTTACAGCACCGACCATAATATTATAATGTCTCAAATATCCGACGTTATAAATGGTTCCAGAATTGGGTGCACAGCGGGTAAGCTTCCGTTTATTAAATCATTTTCAACATAAATAATCTGGTATACGTCCTTACTCTAAATAACGATAGAGGATATTATCAGTTCTCGTAAGTACTTGATTGATGATCGAAAATGACTGAAAATGAAATTATAATAAGAGAAATAAACTGCTGCAATAATTATTATCTTCTTTGAAAATATTTGACTGTTTAAAAAATTTTAATGAAAAAAATTTTAATAATGATTTTGGAACGTTCTTTGATATTTTAAAAGAAATTAGTTGAATCCCTTGGAAGGTATAAAAAAATCATCTGTATTGAGGAAAAATTAAGTTTTCACTGCGATTCGAACCAGATTGATACTAAATATTTCCCTCGCATAACCATTCCGTCGAGTCAAAGTTATCGACAAATTTTTGATTGATTGAAATGATATATATCTAATGATATATATATATATATATATATATAATTATATAATATATATGAAGATTATTTTCTAGGATAACCCACTATTGTAGTCTCGAGAAAGACTGTTATATTTTACCCAACGTTTCGGACAGATAGCACTGGCCATTTCAAAGGGTTTTGCGCCTTGTATTTCGAGTTCTGTTTTGAATTGTTGGCAAGCAAACCCTTTCACTCCAGAAGTCGAGATCACTTGGATCTCGACTTCTGTGTATATATATATATATATATAATATATATATATATATATACACATATATATATATATATATATATATATATATATATATATATATATATATAATATATATATATATATATAATATATATATATATATATATATATATATATGTATATATATATACAGGGTTATTTGTAAAACATTAATAACCTTGCAGGACTATATTCCTGCCTTGATTATGAGTCGAAAATGTTCAAGCTATTATGACAGAATATCAATAGTTAAGGAGATATGTTACAACAAAGTTTGCATTTTTTTTTCAATATTTCTGACTTATTTTTTGTAAAACGTTGAAATATCATTACAGTAACTTATATCGAAAATGAAAAATTCATTCCCTTTAATAAAAGTCAAATTAAAAAATAGAAACCTTCGAATTCCAATTGGAAAACATTCCAACTGGAATTTTTCAGGGTTTTTATCATTCTATTTAACTTGTATTGAAACGAATGAATTTTTCGTAATCGATATGAGTTACTATAATGATAGTCCAACGTTTTACAAAAAATAAGTTAGAAATATTGAAAAAAAAATGCAAACTTTGATGTCGCATATCTCCTTAACTATTGATATTAGGTCTTAATAGCTTGAACATTTTCGACTCATAATCAAGGCAGGAATATAGCCCTCCGAGGTTATTAATGTTTTACAAATAACCCTGTATATATATATTTTTTTCGTATATGCGCAAATCCACAGGGACATCTTTGTTTTTACATAAATAAACCTGACTTCCATTCAGTACTAACACTCCTTTACCATTTTTCACCTTGAGGCATGTCGAACGTTAAAACGATTCCAAAATACTGAACTTACTTATACATTACTCTACCATAATAAGTATTGAGTTTATACTAATTCTCCTGTAATAGGTTGACCACATGTGTTGTATATTTTCAACAGAAATGGGGAAAAGAAGAAAAATTATTAAAAATATTTAATTATATTTATCTTGTTATCCCTATTGTTCCAGCAAGGGCTATTAGAACACATTGCCTCTTCCACATTGTGCCCAAGTTTCAATGATTTGTTCACGGATATTGACATCCATTTTGTGTCTCTATACAATCTAAGACTACAAGTGAATTAATTATTTAATTAATAATTAAATATTGAGTCAGTGTTACGATGCAGGAGATAAAATAAAATTTCACTTATCTTAATATGCTATATTTAATATTACTAATAATTTTATTATATTTTATTTACTGTTGTTACTACACTTGTCCTTTCTTTTTTAATTATTTTTATTATTATGACGTATTTTTCAAAATGATTGTTTATGTGAAATATGCTAGGGTATAATTTAACATGTTGTCTAGTTACACTCCAATTACATTTTCAAACAAACAAATAAATAAATACTTGAGTTTGTAAAAAAAAATTTTTTTTACAATGTAAATGCCAATTCCATCAATAATATGGAAATTGGGCTGAATTCTTTACTGGGTGTGAACATGAGAGTGGGAATAGGCTAACTATGGAGCACATTGCCAAAGATAAAATTATTTATATTATGTTAATTCTCTGGAGAACCACATTAGCTCTAGAAAACGATTTAGAGGCTAACAATTTCTGGGCTGAGAGATCAATTTATTATCATTTTCTACATTAAAAATTTGGAAAAGTATGTACAGGTACAGTCATATAAGTGACCTCTTTGAAATTCAATATTAAGACTTGCCGGGACAGCGAGAGGTATAAATTCATACAGACATCTATACTTATTATATAAAGAGGTAAAGTTTGTAAGTTTGGTTGTAGGAGGAAATTTCCGAAACTACTCATCCGATTTTAATGGACCTTCAGGGTGGACTAGGTGAAACCTTATATTATCCCGTTAAACTAAAGGGCTTTTCGTGGTGACCTATTTTACAACTAAAATCATCTAAAAAATCGAGTCGAGCGATGCGTTTTTTACGAACGCTACCTTAACGATATTTAAATACTTTCTGCTGATAAGTTGTAGAACTCAAAAAGTTCTATAAAAAGTCCGAGATGACATGTATCTTTTTGTTAAGGTTAATACGCGAATTGATAAAATGTGACTAAAAGTTACTAAAAATTTACGCGAGCGTAGTCGCGGGCACGGGCGAGTTATTAAATAAATAGACATTATTAAAAATACATTATTAAATAAATCAATGTGTCTCTCGCCAATCTTACAGCTCTCGCTTCGGAAATTTTTTTTAATAGAGAGGGAATAAAAATATGGAGAGCTCGTGCTAACTGGTAACATTATTTAAGAAGAGAAGGGATTTAAAAACCTCAGTAGACGGAAAGATGACCCTTTCCAAATAGTCTGCACAAGCCTCCCTTTTCTGCCGAGAATTGTACCAGAATTCCATTGTGAGATCGAAGAGTTTAGGATCCTCAACTATGAGATTATGACAAAGAAAAATGGGATACAGCGCTCAAAAACGAATAAACACATATTTTATAAAGTATCAATTAACAAGGAAATTATTTTGTGCTGCAACATGATTATTTTTTTATTAAATAAACCAAATTGTTAACTATACTTGTAACTAAGTTTTATATTTATCATTATTTTTAATGAGTAATTTCTTTCATCAGCAGGTCTCACAAGCCTATAAAGTTTTTACAGCCGTCATTACACTTGTTGAAGAGAGAGACTGCAACTCTTTAATTATAGTCGTAATAAAATTAAAACTTTTGTCTTTAAAATGTAACCACAAAAAGTTAATAAAACTTTAAAACATTATCTGTGTAGTATAAAATCTAGTTGATTTAAAAACATATACTTACATATATTTTGTACATTGCTATTATATCATTTATTATTATTTATCACTTAAAGCATGGACTACGAAAATCGTACAATCGAATTCCTTAAATATTAAATTATTTAAAAAATGAAAATCAAAATAAATTACGATTATTTCGATGAATTGGGCTACATAGCATAGTGGAGTGACAAAGGAATAGAAAATCTACGGATCTTGATGGCATCTCTATGAAGTAAAATACTTTCACGACCTTGCCTACACAGTCCAATTCAGATCCCAGACCAGAGATTTCCAACAGATTCGCGTCTGTGGTCGCCCGTCATCAAGTCATCAGTCGGCATCATTGAATGTACTAACGATTATTTTACGACTTGGAATATTAATAGATTAAATCTCTTATCTTGATTTTTCAATTGGGTGTATCTTCTGTAAGTAAAAATCACGTGTAATAAATATTTCACTTCTGTTCTATCGGATACTATTAATCGGGCTATATAAAATAATATGATTAATATACCTCTATCTTGGTCCATTATAATAATATTATGCCTAGATGAAATCTAGCTAAAAAATATGAAAATATTAACATCGTACAGAAAAATGATATAAATAACTAATTAATTAATGCATATTATGGATGTCTCACAGAGACGAAACTGTATTTTATTATTATTATGGGAAATACTTCTATACTTCTATACCTACTTTCCCATAATAATAATAAAATACAGTTTCGTCTCTGTGAGACATCCATAATATGCATTAATTGATTAATGATGTCTCTGTGACAAGAAATCCAGTACTACCGTTCTGAAAGATTTGAACAAACTCAAAAATATTCTGAATAAATAACTAATTTTCACTACAAAAATGCAACATTTCTATTATTAAAAACATTTTGTGTGTTGTGGAAATAAAATCTGTCCATCCAAAATACTTACCTAAAAGCCGAGGCCTAAGATTTCAAAACATACCAGTTTTAAATGACGCAGAAATACTACACGGTAAAGGGTCCACGGATATTTGGTCCAACGAAAAAAGGTCCACGCGACTACGCGAAAAGGCCGACTAGATAAAAAATTCACGTGACATTATATCCAACAACAAAGAATTTGAGAAAGAGTATGTTCAATGATTTCGTCATCATTATCAATTCATCAATGTATTTAAAGCTCTTTCATAAAAAAAATATATATTTTGGAATATTGTTTGTAGTCACTATGCCGTTAGATCTAAATGTCCTGTGGATATTTTGTCGTGTGGACCTTATGTCGATTGACCAAATAATTAAATACACTACAACGGACAATTTTTATGCATAAAATAAGGGTAATACAATGAAAAGAGTTGTTACAAAAAAACTGCGCAGAAAAATACCACTTATAAATTACAAAACGTGTTTATGACTTCAGTTAGTTTCAGATATTTCAGTTATCCTTAGCAGTTTACTTAAATAGTAATTAAAGTTAAAGTAAATGTTTTTAAATATTATGTTGGTATAAAATTTCAATTATTTTATTTTTAATTGATATTTTTATTGATAAAAATGACATCGACTGTAGGCTTGAAAAGGATTTTCTCTAAGTTAATATATTTCTATTTATGCTAAATCAAATAGATGACGAATGACGCTCAGTAACCAATTTTGTCCTTTTTGTAATGTGCGACTATAATATGTTAATTTATATTCAAATATAAAGAAATATTATTATAATTTTAAAAAGGTTTCTTACGTGTACCTATATTAATTAACTCAAGTTATAATACTACGTAAATAGGTACATGTATATTAAATGTCTAGGCTGGCTGAAATATATTCTAGAGAAAGTGTTTCCACGACAAACGGCTTGGTGAATACATATTATGTGACGCCTAGGAAGACTCGGAATGGCTTGATATGACACTTGTAGCTAATGGATTACCAAACCGGTCATCTTTGGCTGGTTGTGTTTCAAAATGTGTTGGACGGCGCGGTCCGAGACGATTGTTACCAACATCCTTGTGTATAAATCAATCAGCACCGTTCCAAGGCTAGAAAAAGTTGACTGTCTCTAAGGCACCCGGGAGATAAATCTTCCCAATACAAAATAAGCAAAGACAAGAGTGGTCTTACTTAGATTTCTAATTCAGATTGTTGATCGCTATATTATTTCTAACAGTGGGTGATGGTAATACAACCAATTTTATTACAGTCACTTGCTGTTACTAACCAATGTGGTTTACCTACGAGTTTCCGAAAAGTTCTCACCACAGCATGGAAAAAGATATCCTGAGGGGAGAATGAAGAAGATCAACGAATTATGGACGTCGGACTCTGAAGAATTTTTCTGGGGAAAACATTGTCACAGATTTGCGCCAGTGAGAGACGAAATGAAACACTACGAATCAATTCAGTTTCTATTTATAAACAAACCATTAGTTGAAACCCTACATACTAGTCACTTATCTCTTCCCGTTTTGCTATTTGTGGTTTTCACTGGCTGTCGAAATCGACTCTGTTTTCGCGCTATGCCGCCGTTACTTATACAGGGAATAATGTTTCAAACAAACTAAATAATTACATAGGTGTTCTGCAAAAATGTGTTGTCACACTACGCCTAAAAATTATACGTTTAAGATGTGATATCTTATTTTACATTTAATGATATATATATTTTTTTTAAATAGAGATGCGAACACGGAATTCGTGTCACATCAATATTCTTACTATTTTCAAATCAAGCTAAATGCTTGTGCTATGAAAATAGGACTAACTTGCTTGTCTGGAGTGAGATTCGAACCTGCGACCTTTGGATCACGAGGCGAGAGTCCTAACAACAAGACCAACAAGTTTAGATAATTTTGTGTGGTGATTGTTGATTAACTTATTGCGGTAATAAAATACTCTTTAGATGTCTAGGCTGCAAAAATATCTATTAAAAATTATTAAAAGTATGTTGGACTGCCCTGAACTGATTCAGTTGGTCTCATATAATATACCGAGACAAACGAGACATCACGAAGTGTTCTTTGTAGGGATCCACAGGAATAACTATGCATTAAATTCACCGTTAACATGCATGCATCGCATTGGAAACAAATTTTCGGAATTCGTAGATATTTTTCGATGTAGGAGCATACCCGAAATAAAGAATTACTTAGACTTAGAATACACCAATAGAATTAATTAAAGTTTAATGAACTAAATTTTTACTTATGATTTGTTCCTCATGAATTATAAATATTTATTTATTTTAAAAGGTCCTAATTATTATTAATTTCCCTTTTAATATGTTTTGATTTTATATTTATTTTTTTGGTTTATTTTATCTTCTTATCTTATTTATCTGGTATACTGGTTTAATTATCTTTATTTTACTATATGACTAATTTATTAAAGGTTTCTAATTATTACTGTTTGCTTGTGTACTAATCATCGTTTATATATATTGTTAATTTCTATTCTTTACTTATTTAATATTGTTTATTTCATATTGTTACATTTATATTGTTCCATTTCGTATTGTTCATTTACCTTAAATATGTATTATTTATATTATTATTTATTAATTATATACTGTAAAACGTGTTTTGTGTCAGGTATATAAAAATCCTTTTAATTTTCTTGTACTCTAAAAGCCCACTAGGGCGATGATTAATAACTAAATAAATAAAATAGTATTTGTTTAAATGACTTTGTGTTCAAGATGACTGTAATAAATTAATAATAAATTAATGCAGGCCAGCATTCATTTATGTTAACAGCGGTTATGAGATCAAATATAATCGTATTAGCGTTAAATGGGTAAGTTCGATTGTGCTATGCAAGACCGAATCCGTTATCTGCTAATTAATTTTCTATTCTTTTTTTTTGTCTGTTTACTAATTTGTGATACCTGTTTCGCAACATTTTAAAACGCTGTACAAGAAAGCATATTCACAACAATCCTGGCCCATTAATGATCTGGTTGCCGCAAAAAAGTCCACGACGAGAGAATGAATTAGCGTAAAAAAATTCAAAGAATCACGACTGAGATATTTTTTTGGATTTTACAGTGATTTAACGGCACTCGGCATACGAAATCTGCTTCTTCTACGATTTAATATGTAAATTAGCGAATGTGGGTGACAGGCTCGCTCCACAAGTAAATCATTGCAGTGTGTTATATTGCTACAACAAAAGAACGTTAGAATGAAGCACCTACTTTTGTGCTGCTTCCGACTATTGCGTAGGATGCGCAACCGCACCGCCCTCTCGCTGTGGTCGCGCACCGCACGTTGACCGCACCTGATCGTAACGTGTGACAGTAGCAATAATTAATGTAATCAATGTTCAACAAGCACTGGCATTACGAATTTTTCTTTCAAATAAAATGACTGGGATAAGAGCATACAATTATTTAAAAACAAAAACATCTCATAATCTCGCAATTAAAATTATAAAAAAGTAACCCATAAAAACCAAGTTTCTATTATACTCCCTTTCTTTGTAATATATAATAACAATTAAAGACGAATTAAAACATATAACCTAACACTAAACTTACAGTAATTGAATATATTTCTAAAATGTCGGATGTTTTGAGCTTTGATAAGACAATTCATGCTTTGAAGATTAATTTCTAAAAACATTTGTCAGTCAATTTAGATTTTCGACATTCGTAATGAAGTACCTATTATGTATACCGATGGAGTAATTCAAATTTAGAAAATATTCCGCGACGTTATCGGGCCGCCGCGGCGCGCCGTTGCTAATCAAACTTTTCTAATGATTTCAATTTGAAAAAACCAATAAAATTTCAAAATCAAAAAAAAATCCGAAAATATACTATAATTATTAATTTTTTTAAGCGAAAATTTGATAGATCTTCTTGATCGTCGCCACGAGTCTACTTGCCAAGTTTCAGCTCGATTGGATCACGGAAAAAGGGTCAAAAATCGATCCAAATTTTTAGTTGACGGCAAGCAAGCAGACGCCACGAGTTAATATAAAGGGAGTAAAAATAGGTTTGATAGGAGTGGATGTGGCACAATTTTATCTAGTACTAATTTTAGAAAACATAAAAATAAGGTTCTCAAAAAGAGATTTTGATTTCTTCAAAAAGATTTTGTGTTGACATTATTAATATAATTAATATATATATATCTTGTTTTCACCACTTGTATATTAAAAATATCAACATGTTTCAAAGCCAAAGTCCCTACGTCAAGGATATAATGTATAGCAACAAGTTAGTGGTCATGACGATCACCTACTACTGATCTGGTGATCAGTGGTTCGAGCCCCATTCCAGAACACCAGCAAGTTAGTCCTATTTTCATAGCACAGGCTTTTGGGTCAGTTTGAGAATAGTAAAAATACTAATGCGACACGTATTCCGCATCTCAAATTTAAAAAAAAAGTAAAGACAAAAAAATAAATATTAATAAATGTTAATATTTTCAATATAAAAGTAGTGATAGCAAAATAGAATATTATTTATTATAAAAAAATAAGCGTCTAATTTCACAAAAAAAAGCATAAAAATTTACACTAAAATTAATATGTATAATCGTGAAACACCCTTAAGGGGAAAACTCTTATTCTCATTTAAACGTTAAAAGTAAGTGAATTTCAGTATTTTCTTTTAAGTATCACTTATTTATTGTTATTAAAGATACAAATTGTAAAAATTTATTTAAAAATATAGGCTTTGTAGAGTTACTAAGAAATCACTAATTTTTTTGTATTATCGTTAGACTCCCATGATCGCGACAGTTGTAATATATGAAAAAAAAAATATCCTGAAAAATCGCTGCTTACAGCCTGAACAAGGGTTGTTGAAAAATAATCACATACAACAGAAAAGTGTCACGACAGACATACCTGGATTATTATTATATAATAATATTAATTACTTACTGATGATGATTTAAATGAATAAACCGTTTCCATGTGACTAAACAAACTCACTAATTAACATTAAAAATACATTTTCTTTATCTAAATAATTATATTTCTTAATTATTCTCATTGAATTATTAAGATTTTATTTTGGGATAAACTGCTGAGTATTCAATTCTTATGGCTGACATTTCAGATCCCAATGCAAGATCTATTATCAGAGATGTTGTCACTGTTGCATTTTATAAATGTTATGGTCGGTTGTGGCGCTTTTGTGAATGCAGTATGCTTATAATTTTTACCCGGAAATGCTCCAAAAACAGATTCTAAATGAAATAACATAAAAAGGATAGATTTGTCTGTTTCTCTCAACACATATGAACATTTACATTATATGTGACTTTGTATCAAAACAAAAGCATCAATTTCGTTTTCACTTGGAAGAATATTTGCCGGAGAACACGTTTTACTATAACATCCGGGCATAGAGAACGGATTTTTTATTCCGACGTCTCAACCCATTTGCAATAATTTGGATATATACAACATGTATATTGGTATCGATTAGGTATGGCCGTTGCGAAGCCGGCCCGAGCGTGGGTATCAGGAACTCATGTATATGAAAATATACTCGCAGCGGTGTAATTTTTTCGTCTGGGAAAAATTTATTAATATTTTTCGAGGTTGATCGGAGATCTTGATTTCAATGGTCGTGAGTAAGATTCTCTATATTTCATTTAATTAATTTACGATCTACACATTTACATTTATTAATCCCATGAAGAATCCTAGATTCTAATTTGATGATAAATTTTTTTTTGAAGCTTTAAAATTTTCACGCACATTTTTACTTATTATACCTAATTGAAATGTTAATTCATACTGAAGTTTTGCATAATAAATTGCAAAAATCTAATTTGAATAAATTATAAAAGTCTCACAGAGACGAAGCTATTAATTTGGGAAACGTGTATGGAAGTTTTTTATATGATCGCCCAGGGCTTACAACGGATTAAATACTATTAAATACCCACTGCAGGATTAAATAGTTGATACCTAATAAGGGTGGTAAAATTGACACGCATATGGTGAGCAACGGTTTGTTGACTTCTTATACAATAAAAATATATATATACGTCTAAATTGTTATATCGAAAGTCAAAAAAGCACAATAGAACCTGCATCGTAAGGTATTGTATGAGAATGTAGAGAAATTTATAGCAAATGTTATTTGCATGTGGTTTAGCTGCAAGCAATAACAAAAACTAAATCGCTCATTTGTTAAAAGAAACAAACTTGTCTTCGTGGAAAGCAAAATTTGTAATGGAACATTAATCAATGACCGAAATATTGCTTTGTACAAAGAATGAAAACAAAAAATAATAGACATCGGGATGGATTACGTGTACAGGTGTATCTGCATAAATATGTAAATATTTTTTAAATTTCAAACATACTATAAATAAAGATAATAGCCTACAGTTATAAACCTTAATAAAAAAAACGCAAACAATCATTATTATACACGAATATTGGACGGTACTCCCACTTGATACAATGGCTACGGAGATCTAATGAAGCGTGTCCATGGACGAGGTACAATCTCTGTAATTGCTTCCATATGTTTTTTTGGAGATTGCTCTCGGCTTTCAGTCTCCACATCTTAGAGATACGCCGTTTCGTGCATCCTTTCATGATTGTTGTACCTACGTCAATCTTCAAACATCAATATTTTAACTTATTGATGTTCAGCTGGATGAATTCAATCTCACTATAATAGCAGCTAAAATGGAATAAAGGTTTTGCAATTCAATGTTTTCTGCTTGTCTAACTTCTCTTAAGACCTTCTTGTAACTGTGCAAGGTAGCATTCCAAATATTTATTTCAGCGAATTCATCGCCTAGATGTTGTATTATAGGTAGATATTGGCGAGTTTCTTTGTGCTATGTTCGCAGTATTGTTACAGAAGTACAGTTGTACTGTTCTGGTATTCCTAGCAAGTACATGAATGTTTATTAATTATAATGGTAATGTAAGTTCAGGACTGTTAAAATAATTACACAGAATTTTAAAAAGGCATATTAAATCTGAAATGGTTCTTCTTTCACTTAACTTTAACAAACTCCTTATACTTAATAGGGAATTATTCAATTCAATTCAATTTATTTATTTTTTATATAACATTTACATTACAAACACAAAAATTAAATGTTATGTTATAAATAAGTTAGAATTATATGAGCATATATAAACAAAAGAAAATATTAAACACATATATTATCATAATTAATATAATTAATATAAATGAACTTTGTTTAAACCACTTATTTATTGAAAAAAATCAACATGTTTCAAAGCCGATGGCTTCTTCATCACAAAATAAATTTGCTACATTTGAAGAAGAACATATAATATCATTCACATCACATCACATCACTTCCTGCTTCGGAATATCCTCTCAGAGCCATGGAACAGATCGATATCCAGAGTAATATTGTTCAGCATAGCAGTAGCTCTTCCAACAGGCATAACCATTGGTAAGTTGGTCCTGTATATTGTAATGTGAAACAATCTATGTTGACGTCGTCTTAAGTAGTTATCGGGAACATACAAACCAATGCTCCGCATAATTTCAGGATTATCTATCATACCGCGCAATAATCGATAAAAATGCGTAATCAGATACACATCCCTTCTAGTCTCTAAACTGTTGTAGCCAAGTGCTGTATCATAATTTATTTGTTCTCTTGAAATATGTTATTTATAATTGACAGCTCTTAAAAATTTGTTTTGTACCCTTTCTATTGTTTAAGAGTGTACATTATAGTATGGTGACCACACCGTCGAGTTGTGTTCAACGAAGTGATGCGTATAGAAGTTTTAATGTGTTGAGGTTCCTGAAATCTTTCGCCACCATCAGTACAAATCCTAACATTTTCAACGACTTATTCGCGATATTATTGATATGTTGTGCAAATGACAGTTTTTCATCAAATAATACACCGAGGTCATTAATTTCCGATACAGATTTAAGGCGATTGTTGTCATTGGAGTATTCGAATATGGTAGGTTTTTTAATCCTGTGAAATGTGTAAATGTGAGCCATACATACCTTTTGTACTAATTTAATTAAAAAATAAAGTAATTTTAACCCTTGGGGGGCCTGGTGGGTCTGACAGACCCGTCGACGATATTTTTTAAAATTTTTAACCAAGCCCACTATGCTCCTGAGTAGCTTCGCGATACAGACTAAACGTCATTTTGCCGCCCCTCCCGCAGTCCATAACGTGCTGTCGTTACACTTGTATCTCCCGCACAAGTCACATTTGCCTAGGGCACGCGAATTTTAAATGCGAAAATTGTCGCACACATATTGAGTAATAAGCGATATTCTTTTGTATAAAAAGACAATAGTCTACAAGTTGATTCATCTGTGCCTCAAATTAATGTAAAGCCTAATTTTTTTTATCTCAATTTAAAGTTTAATATTGTTGAAAAGAGTTGATTTTTGTTACCTAAATTAGAGGTTATTTCACTTAATTAATAAAATATATTAAAAAAACTTAGTTTTATTTTTGTTATTTTCTCATACAAAAATAACAAATAATAAATAACAAAAAATCAATTTTGTTTACAAGTCTGACAGACCCACCAGGCACGCCGGGTGTATTGTGAAAAAATGTACCAAGACCGATATAGATACCTACTCTTCCGCCGTGACCCAACCCCCTTTCCTAAATTACGAGTTCATTTCTGTACCTACATTTTTATACTCTATGATCAAGACTACCTCGTTGTTGTAAAATATGAATTATGTAACATTGTTCACTATTGATATTAGCGACGCATGAAATTGTGTTTTCTTGCAGAAATTATAATTATGCGAGGTTTTTTGATTTACGGAGGGTACGTCCGTGATATAAGATATAAAACTCATTTGGTGAACAGACGAAAACAAAATTTGAATGCTAATAATTATTAGAAAACGCATTTAAAATTATTACATTCCTGCATCATTGGCAGACAACGTCTAAATAATATAAAATCAAGGTTTCGCATTTCGAAGATGTTAGGATTTTTTTATTGCCTGCTATGATTTAAGATTACGGATCTTGGTGTTGCGTACACAATAAACTCGTTAATATCCCAAGGTTCCGCCATCCGTAGCTCGAATCCTTTCACAACTGATCATTTGACACACAATCCTCCATTTATCAAAGGGATTTTTGCAATAATTTCACGTACAACTAGTTGTACAGATGAAATTTTTGAAGAGTTATTTTTGGAATGTAATTTTATTTTATTTTTATTATTTTATTTATTCACTAATCGACGCCTTAGTGGGCTTTTATAGTACAAGATAATTAAAAGGATTTTTATATACCTAACATAAAACACGTTTTACAGTAAATAGTTAAAAAATAATAATATTAATAAAACATATTTAAGATAAATGAACAATATATATAAACGATGATTAGTACACAAGCAAACAGTAATAATTAGAAACCCTTAACAAATTAATAATTGAGTAAAATATACATAATTAAACCAATATACCGGATAAGAATCGTATCGTCAGTTATTTGGTCACCTTATTACACAACACATATTACGAGAATCGAGAGAGTGCAGAAAAAGTTTCTACGTATTTTGTCATACAAAGCTGGTCAACACAATAACCTTCACAGCTACGAAGATCGACTTGCCTTTTTCAAGATGCACAAACTTGAGTCCCGACGAAAAATATCCGATCTCATTGTGCTACACAAGATTCTCAGCGGAGCTATTGATTCTCTCTGTCTATCTGATATAAATTTGCATGTTAAACCCCGTATAAGAAACCCGGAGTTCTTCAGAATAAGTCAGCACACTAATAATGTCGGTTACTTTTCTCCCATTACAAGGTTGTGTCGCACATATAATTTGTATTGTGCTGACCCTAACATTGATGCTGATATTCTTGCAGACGCCTTATCTTCGTTCAAAAACTCACTCATACACAATATCCATTTTCTAAACGACGACATGAACCTATAGATCCATTAAATACTAATCGCACTACACTCAAACACAAATATGTAATATATAATTAATTACAAAAATACATGTTACTAGAGCGTGCCGAAGACACTTGTAATTGGGATAATGGGCAAAGTCTTCACTATAATGTTTATTATCTGAGTGTCATGTACCCATTATCCTGTCTCTAATAAATAAATAAAAAAAAAAATAAAAAAATAAAAAATAAAAAAAAAATAAAAAAAAAAGAAGATAAAATAAAACAAAAAAAAAATGTACATATAAGATAAAATGAAAACATATAACATAAAAGGGAAATGAACAATAAATAGGATTCTTTAAAATAAATCAATATGTATAATTCACGAGGAACAAAACATAAAAAGAAATGTGATGATCAATTTGGAAAGGATACAACACAGCTTCCTCATGTAGTATGAAAAATGGCGATGTATTACGTATAGTGTATGAATGGCAAGCAAGCAGTAAGGCACACAAGTGATTAGTATAATATATTTACAGGGATTGAATTGAATTGATTGACGCAATTTTACATATTTCGATTAAAATATTATTGAGCGCACAAGCTAATCTGTATCGTGGTCGAGGAGGGAATTACGATGGAACGTGGGCGACCGTTGCTTGTACACGCTCAAGCACTCCGTTTATGATATCCTTCTGCGTCGGTCGATGGTATCACCATAAGATCTAATTTTTTAAATATAATTTTCCGATCTCAGAACCTTTAGAATTAAGCATAACATATATTACTTGTACTCGTATATCGGGTTACGCAATGGATTATATTAAATCGTTAACAATAATTAATTCGTGTCATAAATCTCTGATATAAATTACACGACACACTCATAATGAATATCTGTGTCATTCAGTATAACAAAATGTCAAGAAAATCTGCCATTTAAAACTTTCAAATATTTTTTACAAGTTTTACTTTCTTTAAAGAACTTTAAATATTTGAGATTTCTTCAAAGAATTTTTACTGTTGTAACACGTATAAAGTCATTTAAATAAAAAGTGTTATTTTATTTTAACACTACTTTATTTGAATATACACTCAACTACTGACTAGAACTTTTGACTCAGGCTTAAACCCTCATCAGTGTTGAATAAGTATTAATAACCAAACCAAGTAAATAAAAATAATTGAAGACATGCTTTTAATATGGGGCAACAGTTTCACCAAATAAATAAATACCTGTATGAGCTGGTCTAAGTGATCACTCTATACGATACAACGTTTGCCAATTCCACCGTCAGAACATCCACACACTATAAAATTTTTGAAAGTTGAACATTTACTTACTTACTCACTTATCATCAAGCCGTTTCTCCGTGGGGGTAGGAAAAGAGGATAGAGCGCCATACTCTTCTGTCCTGACATACAACTCTCGCTTCATCCACACTCATACATCTTCGCATGCAAGCTCGTCGGTTCTTGAGGCTTCTAACGGGAACATCTTCCAGTATCTGGTTAATCTTGTCATGCCACGTCTTCCGCGCCCTCTCTTTCTGTTCGTTCATTTGTTCAACATGCCCAAACCATCTGAGCGACCCTTTTATAATTCTAGTAATTATGCTAAGAACAGCTTTACATTCATTCCTAATATCTGCATTCTTCATTTTATCATAAATTGATTTGTCACACATACGTCTGAGGGATCTCATCTCCACTGTATTCAGTCTACTTTCGTTCCTCTTCTGCCAGCTCCAGGCTTCGTTTTCATACATCAATGTTGGTACCAGAATTCCATTATGTACCGCTAGTTTTGCCTCGGTAGACATATTTCTATTAGAAACTATTACGTTCAAAGCACGTTATTATTCTCCGCTGTCACTCTCCTCTTGATATCTTTCTCAACATTCCCTCTTCTATCGAACATACTTCCCAAGTTCACAAACTCATCTACCTGTTCCAAACATTCATTACCTACTAGAATTTCACACGTTGTCTTACTTTCCTCTTTCTAAAATTCCATAACTTTTGACTTGTTTACGTTCATAATAAGGTCACTTTCCTTGCATACATCATACATCCAGCTTACTAGACTCAGTTGAACAAATGTTCGAAATTTGAAATCTTTCATATATATATATATGAAGGCACTATCCTAGTCCCTCTGTAGTCCGTACAAAATGACTAGCATTGCAGCATAGGCATATGTAGTCCTTTTCATGAAAAAATGAAATCACCATGAAAAGCCTTTTCATTTTAACGAGATAATATACAGGGTTATTTGTAAAACATTAATAACCTCGCAGAACTATACTCCTGCCTTGATTATGAGTCGAAAATGTTCAAGTTATTAATATCAATAGTTAAGGAGATATGCGACATCAAAATTTGCATTTTTTTTCAATATTTCTGAATTATTTTTCGTAAAACGCTGGACTATCATTACAGTAACTTACATCGAATATGAAAAATTCATTCCCTTTAATACAAGTCCTGCGAGGTTATTAATGTTTTACAAATAACCCTGTTATCTTTCGTCCATCCTAAAAGTCCATTCTAAATATTGGTGAAAGAATTTTCGAAATCGGTTGAGTAGTTTCGGAGATTACCTCCTACATCCAAACTTACAAACTTTACCTCTTTACATATTAGTGTTGATATACACTAGAATACGCCTGGAAATTAATCACAGTGTTGTGATTTTACCGGCACCAGCTGTTGCCAACCACTTATATTTCCAGTGCGACCGACGTCAGTGAATCTTGACGAACTGTTGGACGGCCATTCTTTTATAATGTTCCGACACAGCACCCCAGTTATTGGGTCAGTCGGGCCAGAGCAACTGTCCTTGACATTTCGGCGGCCGGAGGATTAAATTATTTGATAACTTTTTGGATCCATTGTTTTTATATTTTCGAAACATAAAATGTAGCCTTCGACATGTTTCTGTTATCAGTACGAAATTAATAACATTCAGTAAAAAAAACAACAATTTTAATATAATCTACCGTTTCAGCCGGCCATTTTTCAGCAATATTCAGATTTACATTTGGTGCTCCAGGATTATTGCTCCCTTTCTTTCAACTCGTAGCGTCTGCTTGTCGGCTTTTCTGCTTGTCTGTCGAAAAAACTTTGGATCGATTTTTAACCCTTTTTCCGTAATCCCATCGAGCTGAAACTTTGCAGGCAGACTCGTGGCTTCTTATTTTTATTGAATACATACATGATTCTAAATTTTCATCCGTTATTCTGATTCAAAGTATATTTTTATTAGGTTCATAGTTGAGAATGTTTGTTCGCATATATGTATATTGTGTAGAGCCAAACTGTGAAAAAATTAAAAACTAATTTTTTAACTCATTATATGTTTCAGATAAACTATTTCATGCATCAAATAGGTATTATCGTTTCTATTTTAGGCAGCTGTTTTATAGCTTTCCTCTTATGTTCAATCAAATTGGATTTCCAGTCCAGTTGTCAGATACGGTACTTGTCTTCTAATTTTGACGCTGAAGTTTTGAGTTTATGACTGAAGAGCCGCAAACATCCACGCATGCGGCTCGCGAGTCGCTTATTCCGACCCCTGGTCTATACCAAAGGAATTCTCATGAAGCATGAATAAGTTTACGTTCCTACTATTTTTTTTGTCAATTTTTTGCTTGTTTTTTTTACGTTCCCCTACTAAAAAAATATAATATAAAATATGTTATTTAAAAAAATCTATATTTTAAGAAAACACAGTAAATATTTTAATGAAAACAAATTATATTTTGATATTGCTATTTGAAAACATAGTTCTATAACATTTAAAAGAATGCGGATGATTCTGTCAAAAACATATGCAAAAATAATCTATAAATCGACTAAACATTTGATTCCACCGGGATATGAACCTGCTATTACTAATTTCTCTGTGTCCAACCATAACGAAGAATTTTAGACTATTAGGCCAGCGCCACACTGCGCATATCTTCCGCCGCGTCTTTTCTGTCGCGTAAAATTGGCAAAGGAAATGGGACGACCGATCGTCCGCTCAGTATGTTTGATAAGCGCATATTGTATGGAAAAAAAATGTAGCGGCGTTCCGCGTCGGAAGATCCGCGTAGTCTGGCGCCGGCCTTATTGATTTGTACGCTTTGACGCTTTATTTGAAGAATTCTACTCGTTTTTGAGATTTATTGCAAAATACAAAGTAGATAAAAATTAGAGAAATGGAATAAAGATGTATCGATTACAATAGACAGCATTATTTATGAAATTTTTCGTAATCTTAAATTGTTACATACTATAGGTGGTTACGGCTCTCGCCGTCCAGTGAGCACAACACTGGCTTCTCATATCGAGAGTTCTGGGTTCGGTTCTTGGTGACGTCACAGTATATCCATGTGACAAGCTAGAATATTCATGTGACGTGTTTCGCTACAGGACATGGCACTCTGGCCTATTGTAACGATAAAAAATAAAATAGCAAAATAAAATTTCCGGATAATAAGTCAATAGGTAACCAAATATTTTGTCGATAGACAGTTTTTTTTCTGTAGGTGTAATTCTGATTTGTGTCAAATATTTTTTTTCATGGATTTACTAAGTTTCTTTACTACTTGCGGAGAAGATTTTCATAATGAAAAAGGGGTAATTGAGTGCGGAATATAAAAATAAAAAAATAAATCAACCAAATACTGTACAACGTTTTAATCATAGACTTTGATATTTTGTTAAATATCTTTTTCCCTCGTATTAATTACAAAAAGATAACATTCTTCATCATTTCTATTTTTTATGTAAATTATAGTTTTTATTAAACATTATTTATGAATATATTTTCCTTAATTATTGACAAGACTCTGAATGGATTACCTTACAAGGTATGTTTAATATATTACAGGCGCATATCATAGAAAATAAATCAATATTATCATTAATTATAACTCATATATTTTATAAAAAAGATGGCCTTCTTCACTAGCAAGACATATCCGTAATCAATATACCTACATATTATTGAACATTAAGCTAGGATCAATAGATCTTAATTTATTATCGATATGCAGCATCCTTCATTAAATTCTGTATACTCATAATGATCAAACAGTACCCAAAAGGAAATAATATTGTGAAGTTGCAATTTCAGAACAAAGTTCTGTGAATTATTAAACAAAATTTTATTAATCAATTAGAAAAGACATACAGAAAAATCAAATTAACGAAAAAATATTTTAACTGCTACCGGGATTCGAACCAACGGACTTCCATTATATCCGGAGATTGATTTTAAAAATGAAATGAAAATATTAATCAATTAAAAAGAGACTACATAAAATGACGAAAAATGTTCGTAACTTACCAGATTGCCGTGGCGAAGTTGGCGCCATCCCCGGATAGAATGGAGGTCCTTTGGTTCGAATCCCGGTAGCAGTTAAACTATTTTTTCGTTAATGTGATTTTTCTGTATGTCTTTTCAAATTGATTAATAAAAATTAGTTTAAATAATATTATCGTTTTTTTTTTCTAAAATTACAAAATTTTGTATTCATTTGAGTTTAGTGAGTTTAATGGTTAGACGGTGTTTTGTATGGGTTTGTTAATACTTCAAGATGAATGGTTCTGTCAAAGTGAAAGTTTATGGGGCTTTTATGTTAATTTTCCAAATTAGTCTCTGATCTAGAAGAGCTTCTGATGGTTATGCGTTTACTACAAAATTTAACAATGCCCAAAATTAAAAAAAATAATCGGTTTTGATTTGTATTTTTAATTTATTTATTATAAGCATATCATAGTATATAATTTCATGAATTCAATAATACATTCATACGATAAAAACGTTGTACTCGCCATAAAAGAGCTGACGCTCGTGCTTATTGGAGGAGTAATCACATCAGCTCATTTCATGGATATTAATATTCTAATAATAAAGTGTTTAGAATATTGAGAAACAAAATAAATAAATATATAGTTAAACTCATGGCAATTTTAAGGGTTTTTTATTATTTTTTTAGTTCATTTTTAAATGATGCGAGGTCTTGAATTTTTTAAATTTTTTAATGTTTTAATTCCTACAAATGAATAATGGTTGTTAGTTGCGCTTGTTTTATATTTGTGCGTTTTAAGATTTAAAAATGATCTTGTAGACCTAGAAGTTAGATAATCAATTATATATTTTTTAATGAAAATAAACTTAGTTTTCACCACTTTTGTTTTGATAAAATATCAATATATTTCAGAGCCCAATGCCCCTCCGCCAGGATATAATTTTACACAAAAAACGAAGATGAAAACTAAGTTTATTTTTATTAATTATGTTAATAATGTCACCACAAAATTATTTTGCTGTTTTTGTTGAAGAAGTTATAAATATATTTTTAGAGATTCTTAATAATTATATATATATTTTTTTAAATTTCCATAACACTAGGCACACAAAATCCTTGGGATAATCGATTTATAGAGTTGGTTCTGTTTTTTTATTTTTATTTTATTACAAAAAATATATAAAAATAAACAATGAGCTATCTTTCTTCGATTTACAAGAATACCAAATATATTTTCACATGTTGTATTCATTATAGTAGAGTTTAAGTAAATGGCTTAAACCCAAAGGAACAAATCTTAAAAAAAAAAACAAAACAAAATAACTGTCACTGAAGAGGTTTTAAGAAAATACTTAAAATTATTAAATTAGTACTAATTCGACTTAAACAACAAATGAAGTAATGGGTACATGGTACAAAGGGTGTTTTTTTTTTTACTTTGATCTAGGATTTTTAATTGCATTTATTGCGAATAAAGCTCCTAATAAATTTTATTACAAATTTTTGAATTAAGCTAAATTATGGATGTCCCACAGAGATGAAGTTAATAACATGGGAAAGCATTTGAAATAGTAGTTGTGGAAGTCTTTTGCGTGTTCACAGGGCTTACGATCTATCATATGACTGGATCGTAGGCCCATACCTTCTTTCCCATATAAAAAGCTCTGTCTCTGTGAGACATCTAAAATTAACCATAATAAATGATGACACCTCTGGGAGAACAAATTCAGTAAAAATGTTCCTAAAATTTTAACATTCTTAAAAAACAAAATTATAAATGTATGATTGCTCAAAAATTGTTTTACATTTAAAACAAGTAGTAGGTACATTTAATTAATGGATAAGAAATTTAGATAGAGAAATCTCAGTAATTAAAAAATAATAATGGTACATACATATATAAATATATGTTTTCTATTTTCTGAAATAGACCTGTGCTGAAGGAGAATGAATATAGAACTAAGTATAACAAAATAATAACATAACAACTTTATCCAAAACATTATGACATCTGACAAAACATGGTTGCAATGGATCGAACAAATAAAAGTGCTAACAATTGATTTATTATTTCCTATTGTTTGATTTGTTAGGTATGAAAGAATCATTGACAACCAAATAGAAGATCGTGTCAAATCATTCTACGACGCCACGGAAATGCTGAATTTAGTAGATCATCAGAATGGCTGCTCAAGCTGTCGTGACGTTCTTTAAATAGTAAAACTGTCTTAACCTCAGTATTTTACCGTAACCCTATGAGTATTAAAATAATACACATCACTTGGACTGCCGCGCGAAAGTAAGCTTTATAATTTTGATGCAATTTGGAATCAGAGTTGAAAATTGTGTATCGTCTTAATTTCGTTTAGGTCTATTATGTGCACGGCCCGGAAAGCCTGTCGTCAGTTGTCCAAGGAAATCACGAGGTGTCTGTCAAAACTCTAGAAGGGTGCACGTGACCTTGTTATGAAGAGAACAATACGGTCGATATTACAAAACCATCCTCAGAATTAATTTGTAAACTGGAATAAAAAACTTTTTATAATTTATTTATAATATTTTAAAATTTAAAAAAATCAAGTTGATTTGTAATTATTTTTATATAGGAAAAACGTGTAGAAATTTTGATGTTAGAATTAAGGAATACTTGAGGTGTTTAAGTAGCAATAATTATTCCAAATTTGTGAATCATCTATTGGTTATGGATAAATTTTTTGATATTAATAAGGGTTTACAAATTTTTTCATACAAATTATACAGAATTACAATTATTGATAATGATAATAATTATACATTTTTGAAATAAGAAAAAGCGATAATAGTAAATTGAATATTATAATAACCAGGTCGTTTTAATAAATAGTTATGTTACATATTTTTTTCATTTTAACACTTTATTATTATTTATTTTAAATATATTATTTTTTTATATTTTTGTCGTCCATACTTCGATTTTTGGTTTTTAATTTGTTTGTATACATTGTATCCTGATGAAGGGACTATGTGCCCTGAAACATGTTGATATTTTCAATATAAGTATATGAGTACGTGGTGAAACAAAGTACATTTTTATTAATTATTTGAAATAAAAAAACTTGTTGGTGTCCTGAAATGGGGCTCGAAACACCGACCGCCGGATGACTAGGTGAGAGTCATAACCATTACACCAGTAAATTTTTATCATTGTTATTATCTTTTGCCTATATTTTAAATAGTAGTGATTATATTGATTTTTTAACTTTTTTCTACTATTTATTGTAACTAATTCTATTTTTTGTAATTTTCCACTTTGTTTTGTAAAAAGTTCATAAGTGTTTTAATTTACTCATTAAAATAGATTTCCACAAAAAACTACATTCTTCAAAATTAGAGATTATTAATAGCAATTTTATATTTATTTAAAACAGGTATTTTAAGTAACACTTTACAATAAATTAACACAATTGTTTAAAATATATTTATTTTTTTGTTACTTATATTTATTAATCCCCTAAGGACTTTTGCTAAAAAAAAGAATTTGTAATACTAGTCAATTTTATACTATAAACAAAAAAGTATGCACAGAAATTGTTACATAATGAATTCCCAAGAAACACAAACAAAAAAGAAAGTGATAATATATACTAGAAAGCAAGTACATAGAAATAACATACATAATACAATTTTTTTAAATAATATAGGTACATAAAGTAGAAAGCAAGTACATAGCAATAGCATAAGCTTAATAAGCATGATGTAATAAAAAAATATATAACACACATTATTTTTAATGTTTCTATCAGAAAAAATATACAATTTCAAACTTAAGCATAATATAAAAAAGGATAATACAAAAATATTAAAAACCATAATATTATAAACATTTACAAAACATAAACACTTTTAAAAAAATGTTTAAATCATGGAAAATTAAAATTAAGTACAATCGTATAGGTAGGTAATATAGGTAGGTATATATTGAATATTGTTTATAACAATATGTATATGACCATTCGATACACTTAACATATCAAAATTTAAATTTACTACAATCGAAATCACTTTAGTTATCTAACCCCGTCAGCAACTGACAAACACTCCACTTATAAAGTCCTAATTGACGAATTATAGCCAGAAATTAAAACACAAATCAATATTATATCTTAGAAAACATCAAGCGTCTTTAGAAATCATTTGAAATAATTTATTTCCTGAATTAAAATCGTGATTCCTCTCCAAATACGTATACGAACTTAAATCATTTTAATTTGATACAACCGTCTTTTTTGTTGGAATAGAATTATTTGATTTCTAAAATAAAATGACGTACATACATAATGTATTACCCTCCTTTCATATTATTTTATGATATATCTCAATCGTGATTTACCGAAAAATTATTTTTATTTATTATTTTGGAAGAGGTGTGAATGCACAGGAGGCGGTGATGATGAATAGATTTGAAAACGACCCTGACGATGAGTCTGTTCCCATTGGACTTTCAATCAAAACATATCAGATCATGAACAGGTCATAGGTCATGGAATTTATTTTCGGAAAGTGTTCATGTATAATCTCATAAAATTATATTTTAATTAGAATATCATGATAATATCTTTTGGGAAATTATAATCGGAGCGTAAATTTTAAATTAACGATTTGGATGCAAAATAAAAAAATAATGCTCAGTTTTTATATTTTCAATTTGACTTCCCAATGTTTTTGGAGGCTCTGGATTTTGATCCAAATATCTCTCACATGCTGAGCAAGAGCTCTT
The DNA here is from genome assembly GCA_016648135.1 of Agrypnia vestita. Classification (NCBI taxonomy): domain Eukaryota; kingdom Metazoa; phylum Arthropoda; class Insecta; order Trichoptera; family Phryganeidae; genus Agrypnia; species Agrypnia vestita. The sequence goes on along the minus strand of JADDOH010006596.1, from coordinate 145,419 downwards.
CCATCGCAGATTCGCATCCTGCCTTATCTAACTGTCGTGTTACAAAAGTAATGTTTATTTTTTGTTCTAGATTATTATTAGAATATACTTTTTTATTCGTACATTATTTACAACAATTTTAATACTTATACATATATGTTAATTAAATTAAATTTAACCCAATTGAAATTTGTAATAAGCCAGTATTAACATGGAGCCTTCTGTATTTGAAAACTGCTATTATTAATCAAACTGCAATCTTCTTCATCTTCAGCCTTCATCTTTCCACTGCTGGATATAGGTCTCTTCCATACCCTTCTATTCTTCCTTGCTATTTGTTAATTATTGTAGCCATTTCTTTCCCCCCACAGCGGTTATGTCATCGGCCCATCTCTTTTGAGGTTTTCCGATGCCTCTTTTATTCTCCCAAGGTTTCCACTTCAGAACTATGGGAGTCTATCTTATAGTATCCGGCATTGTAACATGCCCAGCCCATTGCCATTTTAGCTTCGCTACACGATCCATGATATCCACTACTCTAGTTCTGCGCCTAATTTCATCATTTCTTATTCTACCTCCTAGGCTTACTCCAAGCATGGATCTCTCCATGGATCGTTGCGTGCATTTGAGCTTTTCTACACTTTTCTTTGTAAGGGCCATTGTCTCCACCCCATACGTCATCACTGGCAGTATGCACGATTCAAAGGTTAAGATTTTTAGGCTAATTGGGATCTCTTTGTTCTCGAAAATATGTTTGAGATTGCCAAAAGCAGCCCAGCTCATTCTTATTTGCAATAGTATGGGGTAACGCCGCACCTGTCTTACGGAGAAAGGGATTTATTTTCAACAAGTTATTTAATTGAAAATAACTGAAAATTACAAATATTTTTTACGAACCTAGAATGAATATTCTCTATGGTATTAAAAATATTATTATACTTTTCCTGCATCTAGGAGAGGTACCTAATGCTTTTTGAGTTTTTATAAAATATACCTGTTTTATATTTATATACATTTTTTCATATTGCCACAGGACCTTGACTGTGGTAGGAAAATGAAACACTAAAAATAATTTTAAAAAAATATTTACCACACAAAGTCACTGGACACGAATTTAATCGGAGCACCGATCTTAAATTCACACTTACCATTTTTAGAAAATTTCACACTGATTCATAATATGTCATGTCACTAGATCTTGGCTGCACTTTTTGTCTATCGCTAGGTTGTTCCGCTTAACTTCACACGTAAGTACTCACTTGCGTTTTATGTTTGTCGCTTGTTTTTCGTTTCTGGTCAACTCGCTAGGTTCGATTTTCTGTGTCTCTAGCCCGCTGTGAGAAATAACTGACTAACGAGTACGCTCTCATTGCTTTTATACAAAAATGTTGGTTTCGCAAATGTTCGACCTGTTTCTTTCTAGTCTAATTTCTAGTAATTTGTGGATTCTTTGAGAATAGTAATTGATTCTAAATTTTGGTTGACTATTCTAGAGACTTCGGTAATGCGTAGTTACCATTGTTTTCAGACTCTCGTGATAATAATATGTTGCATTACAAGCTCTGGCGTTTCGGTGAAATCATCACCATGCACATTCTCATCATTTCCATGCTCATTTTCATCAATAGAAGTATATTTTCCTAGTAAAAAAACTATTTTTAATAGGTATTTACTGCTGAAATTATATTCGTTTCCGAAATGTCATTTTACGTAACCAAATTTACAGTTGTCCAATTCTAGATGTTATGTTCAGCGCAACTCTCAATTACTCTTACCTAAAATAATCTAACCTAGAAATGAATATTCACGACAGTTGACCAAAATTACGCCGCGGTTTAAATATTTTCAAATTCAGCATTTGATGTGTATATAATTAATGTGTATTTACCACTAGGACGTGATTCATTTCATGATCAAATGATGTGTGATGTATTTAATGTGTATTTACCACTGAGATAGGGGTCCAAAATATATTTTAGCGTCATGATTGGAGAAATATCTTAATATCCTTCCTTCATTAAGTCATTCATCTAATTAACTTTATTTTAAATTACCTTGTAATGGAGCATGCATTTACTGACATGCATAGAATGCACGAAGTGCACTTGACACGATGTACGACGAAAAAAAAAGAATACTATAATAGTGAACGGGATCTGACACATAATCATTAACTGGTATGAAAAAAAATCTCGACAAGCAGAATAAATAACCTTACACCGAAATAGATTTATCAAAAAACGCAGTGCCTTAGCTAATTTTTTGCCACTATAAATGCAATACTTTGATGATTTAGAATACAAGATTTCACATCTAGCAACCTGTCTTGTAAGCCATCAAACAACTAAAATAATAATTAAAATAATATTATATAAAAGTAAACAGTAATATTTTTTAAACCATTATCAAATTTTATACAATAAGACTAATGTAAATATCATTTAAAAATGCCAATTTCCGCGTTTGTTTGTATTAGCCATCCCATTGAACTCATGATAACAACAGCAGTACAACAAAACGAGATATAAATAAGCCAACCAATACATATGATTGTAAAAAAATACAAAAGATCTAAATGCTATTTGAATGTGTAAAGTAATTAAAAAACCATATGCCAAAACAGTGGCGAAATGTAATCAATTACAAGGTGAATTAAGTTTTTTTCCGTAAATACGTGTTGCAATAATTAATATAATTTATATGCAACGAACACGCAATCGTCATTAATGCACACCAAAAAGGCTTTTAAACACTCCCGGTGTAAGGATTTAAACAATAACGGATCGCGATCCGAAGGCTCCTGTCTATTTGAAAATAATTGATCAAGTTTTATATGGTAGAAAAATTATATGTTAATTATTCTTGTGTGCCTGAAAACAATATTTTTTTGCAATTTTTAAAAAGTGATCTATCGTATTTTATAGTTTCTTTTTCAATGATAATTTTCCTTAAGGGGTTTCACCATCCTGATATTTTCTGATGTTGTTTATTTTAACTTAACTTTTTTGCTTTAGCTTGAAGTCTTAAAAATAATTTAAATCATAATTTATTAAAAAATTTAAACAAATTATTATTCGTTCCATTTTTACTAGTGGAGATGATATCTCAAAAACTTCTCAACCAATTATGTTAAAACATTGCACACATTTTATTCATAATATTATGTACAATATATGTACCTTAATTTTTTAAAAATAGAGATGCAGACACGGAATGCGTGTCGCATCAATATTCTTAATATTTACAAAAAAAACTAAACGTTTGTGCTATGAAAATAGGATTAACTTGCTAGTGTCCTAAAATGGGCTCGAACCACCATACACCAGATCACTAGGCGAGCATCATGACCACAACACCAACAAGTCCCAACAAGTCATTTTGATAAAATTCGCCGTTTATTCTTTATGAACTTAGTTTTTTAAGGAAAAAAATATAAAGAAAAAAAAAGAGATACTGAATGGCCCGTTAGAAGCCTCACCGATCGACGAAACAGGTAAGATAAAATTTATGGATGTGGATGAGGCAAGGGTCATTTGGACAGTGATGGTGTGGCGTTCTATCCATCTGATTGGAATCGGCGTGATGGTTAGTAAGCTAAGTTAGTGAGAATATAAATTCTCACAAAATAAATATCTTTGACAATTGCTTATTAACACAGCACGGCCTATATAATTATTGTATTAATTTGAATAATTTACCAAAATTAAACTTTGATGCGTTAAAAAAAATTTAATCCGTAAACCATCAGTTGACGATATTAAAAATACTTTATTCCAAAATAATGTACAGTTGAGAGTAGGTTCTTTGTGAGCGTTCGTAGCAGTGATCTCACTATTTCTATAAGACAACCACTTTCAGGATGAGCTTATCCATACCTATAAAACTCAGTGTCTGTCTGCCTGTTCTCTATACAAATCCACAAGGTTTGTCCGATTCGATTCAAATTTTGCATACTTATGCTTTAGGACCCGGTGGGTAACATAGGAAACATTTTCCCCCTATTCTCATAGCTCTTCCCCCCTTCCTGATATATTTTCGGTGCAAATCTGTACCGTTTGACCGATTGGACTAAAAATTTAGAAACTTATCCTTTAGGACCCGGCAGGTAACATAGATAACATTTCCCTCCTATTCTCATACCCTTCCCCTCTTCCTGACATACTTTCGATGCAAATCTGTACCGTTTGACCGATCGGACTCAAAATTTGAAAACATATTCTCAAGGACTCGGCGGGTAACATGGGTGACATTTTCCCCCTATTTTTTTACCCTTCCCCGCCCCTGACATATTTTTGATGCAAATGTATACCGTTCGAATCGAACCTTTGTTTTCCCTCACAAATTTATCTTAAACTTAATTCTTAACCCGTGCACGCCGGGTATTAACAGCTAGTATGTTATAAAGCTCATCCTGAAATAAATATGTTATGCCTCTAAAGGAAATCAATTAGGCCATAGTGCACTGCTGCAAGCTATGTTTAATCTGACCTTAGACTTTAGATTTTTTACCAGTACATCAAAATTATGTAAAAACGTTATCCGTATCCGCAGTATCAATATCTATGATCTTTAAATCACAATAAATAAATTGTAATCGAACTCAATATTTGCATGCATAATTATTACCGCAGTTGGTTATTTCCTTCTCACTATTTCGAACTTATTTATCTATAAATAACCTTCTGATATGTTCAGAAAAAATCTGCATGAATCAGTTATTTGATATTTATAAGTAAAAAATGAGTGAATTTAATTAATACGCGTACTTTCATAATTACCTACGTATAAACATCGCGCGTGAATACTTTATATGATAGAAAACTGTTGAGTAGGTTGAAAAACAGTTCTTTGTTTAGAAAGGTACTAGGTATGATTTATTTGTTTAATATTTTTTTTTAGGTGACTACGTAGGTACCAATAGGTTGGTACGTGCATTCAAATTTTCAGACTTGTGAGTTTTTAAAGGATGTTAGCACTTAAGATTGACAAATATAAGTACTGAATAAAATAGGTAATTACCGTGGTTACAAGTACATCAAATTAATAAACGAAAACCAACAAAACAACCAACATCACGTGATCGCACGTTCATCCAACGGAGTGACTACGAATATAATATCCAGACATTTCATCGCCAATAACTTTGATATTTGTGATCTAATTTGGATAAAACATTGCATTCAACACATCACACAATTTTTTTTAACGACAAGATATAAAAAAAAATTATCATCGAAAATAAGATACTTTCCATTTCCAAATTTAAATTAATGAAAATTATTTTATATTTTTTCATTTTTATATAAGATTTTTTTAAATTTTTCATTTTAAATTTTATAATTCAATTTAAAACTAGCATCCTCTTATGAAATGTGTAAAATGTTTGTCGCAGCATAGGCGCAGCTCATGTGAGGCCAACATTACAAATACAAAGGTGCATATAATAAAGTATACACGATAAATAATTACAAAATTTGGCGTAGATACTCCCCGTTTCACACACTAAGAAATACAATGAAAATAAAGGCGTCATATAACAAACACAAAATTGGCCCTAAATTGAGTTTTCTATTATTCATTTTGCATTTTGTATATAAAACATTAACCCATTAATAAATTGTCTCACATCTGTCATAAACATCCCTCATCTACTTTATATTTTCTTATTCTGTGGCAGAATAAGAAGATCCAAGATGTGTGGCGCAAAAACATCACGTAACAACTTCACCCACCACAGCCTTCAATTATCCATTTAGAAATGGTAATAGATATCATTTGTTTATACATAAACGACTTCCGTGAAAGGAAAGCTCCGATAACGAGTGGAAGCTGAAAGATGTTGCATCAATAAATCAGCATATTGATTGCTGATCGATTGATTCAAAAATATGATTCATCAAAGATTAATTATGCCTATTTGGTACAGTTTTTCGCTGTCGTAATGAACACTTAACACTATGGAGCCGCTGTCACGTGGCTCTCTCGTAGCGATGTATGAATTAGAAACGTTACTGGCATAAAATGTTAAGCGTAAGTTAGATTTTTTATTGACCATTTTTAAATTATAAAAATTATTTTCAATATTCTATTTTTTTCCACACGTAGAATTTCAAACGAATGTGACAAGTTAATGTTTTTTTTTTTAATGAGCACTTACACGTCTCTGATCGCACTTCACAATCGAACGCCCAGTAGGGAACCATAAAATAAGCAACCAGCGAAAAAAAAAATATAGAACTCTCCATATATATTTTTGCTGATTGCTTACAATTCGCACTAGTCACCGTTTCTATGATCTCGCCTAACTGTCAGAATAAACTGAGTTTTACAATTGCGTTGACCTGTTTATACACCGTTTCGGGTTTCCGGACGTATTGAGAATTTCGTCGACATTTCCACCGTTAATTATAGATCCTTCAAGAAATTTCCAATTTCGTGAAAAAAGTCCAGAGTACTGAAAAATCCTAGTTTTTGTGTAATTTCTATTGTTTCTACAGTCTTGTTACAATATGTAATACACGTTCTTCTGATGGAAAAAAAACAACCATGTTAGAATGCTAACTTTTCTATAGAACTTATTCTTAAGAAATATAAATAAGCATACAGATAAAGAAAGATAATCAGTAGATATACCAATGAGTATTTTATCTAGCACTGTACGATCGGATATTCGGATCGGATCAGATATATATATATATATATATATATATATATATATATATATATATATATATATATATATATATAAGGAAGTGAGGACTCCAGTTTATGCATTTTGAAAAAGACAAGACTGTTCTCGTAGCTGTAACGATTACTGTGATCAATAGGCAGATGTGGGGCAGTATTCGGTCTTAATTCGTGTCTAACTGTAAACATATTGAAATATTTCGGACTTGAATAAAAATACATACATGGCTGCTGCTGGAAGTTGCGTCTCGCAATACAGGGCACAAGCAAAGGTCTGACCTTCCATGGACACGTGTAGGCGAAAATTGAACCCTTAATGAAGCTTGTAAATAAATAGCCAGAGACTTCTCGTATGCGTTAGTTCGCAAGGCGATGCTTTAAGGGTGGGAAATTGTATGGGCCGCAAATATAAATATTGCATTTAAAACAAATATTATAATTACTAATAAAAAAAACTGAAAATACTTGGATCTATTTCTCAAAATTACGCAAAAAGAACATAAAGAAATATGTTGCGAAAATATCAATGGGAAATGCCTTCAAAATTGTGTTGTAAAAATTCGGTAAGGGCTAGCAGCATATTTTAATTTACCCAGGAAAGAAATAATCCGGACCTTAGATTGATATAATTTAAATACTTAATCCACATATTTGTTAAAAATGCTACCAAATGCATACACCAAAATCAGTTTTGCATGATTTCATGTTCGAAATGAAAATTTATCATAATATAGGTATGAGATTAAATAAAATAATCATCAAAATTTATGAGGAGAAAGATAACCACTCGCTTGCCCCGCATTTTAACAGATAAATTCAAGATTGTCCCGGAACAAACGGCCTACCGCGAGACGCGTAATCGAGAATTTACCGTAATTACATTATTTGATATGGCAGTGTACAAATAGGTATAATAATTGTTTGTTATATTTATTTATTTTTATCGTTTTTATTAAAACTTTTAAATACAAGATTTTATACGCATGATCGCAAGTCCACATTGTTGGACATAAATGCTTTAAGGGAACTCCGCGAAGGTCCAGTATTTTTGATCGGGGCAAACGAGTGGGTAAAAAATAACAGGGGCGGTACTCTAAAATTTGTTTAAGGGCGGTTTTTTAACTAGAGACCTCACTTAGCATTAGCTGACGTAATATTGTGCCATGGGTTCTTTACTACAAACGGAGCGTCCATAAATCACGTCGCCTGATTAAAGGGGGGGGGAGGGTAATTAGAATTCTACGCTGGGCTACGTGAGGGGAGAGGCGGGGATAGAGTTGAGCTACGTAATTATTGCATTTATTTTATTTAGCACAATTAAAACGATACAGAATGTGCCATTGATAAATCTGTGCAGATCGGTTTGTAAATAATCAACAATAGGTTTGCTAAGGGAGAACAGTCCAAAATTTCTTCTGGAATTTAGAGGAAAAAACTAAGTTTAACTTCTGAGAGGGGGGGTCAAAACAAGAGTCACGTTAAGGGTACCAGGGGGAGGGAGGGGCTCAAAAGGGTTCCAAATGGAACCACGTGGCTTATGGATGCTCCTAAATAGGTACATGTTTTATTTTGCTGAGATATCTCCAGATGCCGAATTGAATTGGTTATATCTCTCGGTTAGATATCTAGTTACTGTGCTGTTTGCATGTCTTAATTACGAATGCATCAAAAACACATTGCAAAATTCCTTACATTAATTATCGCCTTAACTATTTTACAATGCTATAAAAACTTGAACACGGTCGTCATTCTCTTTATATCTTATAATTAATCAACGGTCGATTAGCAAGATGAATAGAATTTTAACTATCCATTTCAATACAGATGCAAAGAAGCTTAATTGGTAAATGAGAATGAAAGTAGACTGAATACATTAAAAATGAGGTCACTCGGAAATGATCGAGTGAATAATTAATAGATTATGTTAGATTATGTAAGTATGTTTTCTTCTTCTTCAATATACTCTTCGCAGGGTTTCTATGTTCGCTACGATGATGGTACATCACAGCCACAATTATTCCATGCCATCTGTTTTAAACTGCAGCGTTTGTGAAGGCTTCTGAAGTGAGTCATTGGTGAAGACCACATGACTCCATCTAGTCAGCAATCTGAAACGTTTTTCCTTGACTCTGCCTTGTACCACTTTGTACTTTTTCATATTATTTAATAATAGAGATCCATTAATGGACTTATTACTACTTACTCTAGGTGATCGTATCCGAAATGTAGATATAAGGAAAACCTGTAAAATAGAGGAGATAGTACGATGGAGTAGATCCAGAAGGAGATTCTGGAAGGATCATGTAGCCAGGATGGACAGTGACAGACTCGTGCATACAGTATCTAGTGAAATCCCCTCTGGAATACGTTCTCCGAGAAGACCACCTAAATGATGGAGGGACAGCAGAACCTTATCATCTCAGAAGATGTAGTTTTCTGTAGCACAGATCAACAGAGTTAACAAAAGAAAAATAATGAAAATAAGAAATTTATTTACTATATTACTACATTGTATCCTTGTTATTTTATTTTTATACTTTTTATATTATATTATATTTATATTATATTTTATATTATATTTTTTGTTCCTTTAGTTATGTTGTTTTCTTTGAAATAAATTCTGGTTTCTTTGAAGATCCACAGAGACAATGAAGTGGTTTTCACATCACGCAAGTGCTTTTGCTTCATCTGCGGCGTAGCGAGGAAACCATGGCGAAAGGGTAGGGTCAATACAGGACCCTTTGCTCGTAGAACGGTCCCGGGTCTGTGGTGGATCCCACTCCACTGTACAGCTGGTTTCTTCCTTGCATCCATACCTCTTGCGACACGTCTGAAGTATTTCAGTATGCGAATTTGTGTTGTAAAAGACAGGCGTTACTTATTTACTGTGAAATGACGCCGTTTGTTCTGTGAACTGTCAACAAAATTCCAGAGCCAGCATTACAACTCTAATGCGCCTACGTTCTTGCGCTCTTAGTATCTAAGTGTCTATGTCCCCAACTCATACAAAAACTTTTTTTCTGAAATTTTATAATGGATCAAGTGATATTTCTGTCTTGCCAAATTTTCTTCAGTTTCTTCTGGTTTGTGACTTCTGGGATATTATGCAAGTGTTATTACGACCTTTGAACAACAGCCCTGATAATGGACCATGAAATGGGATCCGAAACGTCGGCCAGAAAGGTCGTAATAACACGGCATAATACCCCAGAAGTCACAAACCAGAAGATTCTGAGTGGCCGTGAAAACCTAAGAACATTATTTTCTTCAGTTTGTATATCGTTCATTAGATCATGCCATTTCTTTATTGAATTTTGTTTTACATCTTCCAGCGTATAAAATTAAACAAACAAGGCACACAAGACACTGTTCTTCATAGTCTCGTAGTTGCTTATTAGGGTTACGTACATCGTATGGAGTATTATTGTTATATATATTATGATTGTAAATAAATAAATGGTGATGACTTGCGGTCTCGAGTGCATGCAATTCTGATGACCAAGATGAACAAATAAATGGCTTTCAAGGAATTTTTGGTGCGAAACGAAAATTCAGTTTGAATTTCCTTTTTCTGTTTTAACAATCGCTTTTAATAGACTGGTGCATCTATGCATCAGAGACCTGGACTCTAAAAAAGAAGGACGGTTCAAATCATGCTTGAGAAAATAATATATGCAGTTGTATTGTGACCTCATCGAGAGTGAATCTCCGGAATGACAAGCCAATCAGGCCTATTGGATTACGAGGACCACCTGTTTGTATTTACAAGAGTAAGGACATGTTTCTTCAATAAAACATTGCTTTCTTTTGCAACGAGCGAAAGAGAAAGTAAGCCAAAAGTCGTGGAGCTCTCTCGGAGCCGGCGGTCACCATCTTTATTTTTCCGCAGTCACGCGTCGCTAATGATTTTTCGGCGCAACAATAAATCCCCAGATAAAATGTAAGCATATCAATTATCATTATTGCCACAGAATACTTAGCATGCGATGAAAGTGTTTCACAAGGACCAATTTAGCACTAAATAAGTCCCGATAACGGTTTAATCTCAATCTGGTATTCCGTAATGTTTGCGTATAACTGAGGGCTTGAGATCGATTAATGTACCAGCGTCATTTTTAGTGAAATGGACTATTCTTATTTGTTGTGTCGCTTAATAACCACACAAAATACTAAACAGATAAGTTTTTACGTACGGTGAAAAATAGTAAAGATGCTGTGTGCTATATTCTTAGACAAATCTTTAGAGCCGAGGAATTGTGAAATATAGAGATAAAATATAGTGGATCCTAAATAATCATCTATATAGATATTTGATTTGATAACTACATGAGACAAAATGCAGAATTTATTAATAGATAAATGGCACCCAAACATCGATGTAATTAATCAACGTCTTCATTCATCTTATAACGATGTGTTTACATATTTTTGGAAAATTTAAGAAAAACAGAACCCAATAAATTAAATTGGATTATTAATAATTAAATTTTGATTGTATTATTTGTATGTATACATTTATATTTTATTAATTTCCATCGTCAGGGTGTTTTATAAATGTATAATGTATGTATGATGACGGAAAGGTTTTTCCGAAACATGTAGGTGTAATTAATAAAATATAAGTACATACATACAAATAGTACTCAATATTTAAGGATGTCAATGTTGCTGAATCAAATGAAAAAATATTAATAATTAAAATAAATTGTATAAGTCTCACGGAGACAAAGCTATTTATATGAGAAACGTGTATGGGAGTCTTTATAGGGCTTATGATCTGTATGAGCTGGTTTAAGTGATCACTTTACACAATGCAGCGTTCACAATTCCACCGTTAGAACATCAATACATCATCAATTTTGAAAGTTTATGAATATGTTTTCAATCAGTTTTTTCATATATTCGAATGATCTTTGCTAGGGACATCTATAATCCACGACAAAATATGCGTAAAAATTAGTAGACATGGTATTCTATCATAGGTGGAAATAGCGAACGTTACATTGTATAAAGTGATCTTTTTTCTTACTGTTTAACTTACCCTTAATATTTAGCCACAGAAAAAAAGATTGCAATTAATGCCTTTACGAGTAGGTACTTAAAGTTACTTGTATATTAATGAAACTGTTTATTTTCTTACTTATGTTAAATAACATAAGATTTTTTTCACTTAATAATAAAGTAACTAAACACATGGTGGTCTTAGATAATTTCACATCAATTCATTGGAAGCATTTTACATGTATGTATTATATTATAAAACTGTATTATAAAACTCATGGATCGTTGTTTTTTTTTTTTTTTCTTTAAATAAATAGAGATGCGAACACGGAATACATGTCACATCAATATTCTTACTATTTTCAAACTAAGCTAAACGCTTGTGCTATGAAAATAGGACTAACTTGCTAGTCTGGGCTGAGATTCGAACCCGCGACCATTAGATCACGAGGCGAGTGTCCTAACCACAAGACCAACAAGCTACTGTTTATACTGTACATTTTTTTTCGAGGAACATGTCGAATCCTGGTCTAGGTAGATCTTATATTTTGATTGCTTCGTAAACATGACACATAACGGACATCCAAAATTAAATTTTTTAGTGATTTTTGATTGCTTCGTAAACATGACAGATAACGGACATCCAAAATTAAAAATTTTTAGTGATTTTTCATTTCTTTTAAACATCCTGTTTAAAAGAATTAATAATTATTACTTTCATACTTACTTTTAAGCTTCGCACCATACCTTTCATACTTTGTATGCCTTATTTATTTGAATAATTCTTGCTAGGTATATTCCTTATTTCTTTATATATCTTACCTATTATGTACCTGCATGTTATAACATCTGTTTATGTGTCCAATATCCATATCCTGATATATTTATATATCGCTTGTACAATTTTAATATATATGTATACTTATACAGGCAACAGAACTAGTCCACAATACTTTATAGGTAGATTTCTGCCTTGATTATAAGTCGAAAATATTAAAGCAACCATGACCAATAGTTAAGGAGATATGCGATGTCAAAGTTTGCATTTGTTTTCAATATTTCTGATTTATGTGTTGCAAAATGTTGGACAATCTAATGATACTGTAACGGTAACCTATATATAAGATGAAAAGTTCATCACATTTAACACAAGTCAAATAAAATACTAAAAATCCTTCCAATTCCTGCCGGAAAACACTGCATTTGGATTTTTTCAGGGTTTTTATTATTTAATTTAATTTATAATGAAATGAATTAATTTTTCGTAATTGATATAAGTAATTGAAATGACACTTCAATGTTTTATAAAAAATAAGTAGAAATATTGAAAAAAAAATGCAAACTTTGATATTGCATAACTCCATAAATATTGATATGATATTGGGTCATGGTTGGTTGAACATTTCTACTCATAATCAAGGCAGGAATCTACCTGTAAAGCCTTGTGGACTAGTTCTGTCACACCCTGTATATAGAATGTGTGGGACCGCACTGACGTTCCCACATACCGGAATAAAGTTTTATTATTATTATTATTGACAATTTTATCTATGATTCACATTTGATCATACATGTGATCATAACGCACTTAACATGTTATCATTTAATATTATTAGTCTTTGGTCATTATTAACAGATTCGCATGCAACGAATGACTGCATCTAATCAACCGATCTGCTTTATCTTAGGGCATTAATCAATCTCTACTATCCTCTGAATAGAAGTGCATTAAACCAAATGGATCTAGATTGCAATGATTTCATCTTTCACGGATGTCTCAGACAATCGATTAGGAAGCTGCATTATATAAAAAAAAACTTAGTTGTGTTAAGCGGAGTGAAGGGTAACGATTATGAATGCAGTTGTTATTTCTCACGCTTTTTTTTTGCTCTAGTGCTACGATTGAAGGTGTAAACGATTATTGTTACTATTTATAACGGCGAGAAATTTTTTAGACATAAATAATAATAGTGTCTAATCTTCGCAGTGTAATATGTGAATAACAACAGCCTCTGACAAATTAAAATATTTAATATATAATGATCAATTTAGAAAATAGAAAAGCTTGAATTATTTACTAGAAACATTACAATTTTTATAAATAGATATGCGAACACGGAATACGTGTCACATCAATGTTTTTACTATTTTCAAGTTAAGCTAAACGTTTGTGCTATGAAAATAAGACTGGCTTGCTAGTCTAGAGTGAGTTTCGAACCCGCGACCTTTAAGTTCAACTAGCTACTCTTAATTAAATCTTAAAATTAAATTACAAGTTTAAATTGGGTTTGAAGAGTTGAATAAATACGAAGATTTGTTTGAATTTTCAATTTATTTTGGTTATTTTTTGATTACTAAAAAAATAGCAAAAATCGCTAATGCATCAACATGTCTGGCTGTGTACTGCAGAAGGAATTAAATAATTTAAATTTATTACTTATCATGTTAACGTGCCTATGAAGCGCCTAGAGGGTACTACTTAATTAGCTGTTATTGTAATTTTGAAGGTTACACTATGTTCCATTGTCCTTATCAGAAACGTAGTATGATCAAATATGTACAAATATTGAATATTAATAAAATTATAATGAACAATTTTAAATTTATATTTCAATTTTTTGACGACAATAATCAAATTTGGTAACAATTCAAGTTATATACTGTTCATCAGTTGTGTAGAACCCATCTTAAATTAAAAAAAAATAGGTTGCAGAGGATCTATCCCACACATCTTAAGTAAAGTTTTCTAAGGAATCATAACCCAAAAAATAATTATAAAAATAATATTTAATGAGGTATTAAATTACCTAACAAGTTCAGTTTATAGTAGTTTAAAAGGAACGAAAAAAAATCTCTAAATTTAAAATGACGAAAATCTTATACGCGATACGATCAAACGTGGTTGCATCTAACATTCAACAGGTATCGAGCCAACCACGTGGGGCATCTCATGACTCCTCTATTGAAGACCAAAACCGCTTTCGCAACACGGTAGATCATCAGATAGGGGCTGGCTTCACACGGTACTACATTGCAGTGCAGTTCACACGACGCATCGAACGGGAGACCTTTCGTCTTATTGCTCAATGCACTAGGCCACTCGACCACTCTAAATCGCCGATCTGTCACAGAACAAACTAGATCTGTCAAGGCTGTCAGGAAGATGAGTTGTTCTGCACCGACAGGATCTCATTTCTCATCATGCAAGCTACACATTGCACATATTTTCAATGACATATTGATTGAAAAAAGACACATCGAACGAAATTATTAAAAAAAACAATCTTATTCGAGATCATTAATTTACTTCTACATTTCAAATAAAAAAACTACACACGGATGTTCCTCTATCACAAGTTTGTCTATTATTCTATTTTTTACAACATTATTATTTAAAATCACAGCAAAGATACATCCTTAACCTGTAATACTATAGTATTACTCCAAGAGCTCACAATGCTATAATACCATTCAAAAGAAGATCACGTTCAATGAAACAATTACTTCTAGATGAAATTATTTGTCTGTCTGTATAATTCTCTTCAATGTCAGTCAGTAACGGGAACTTTGCTCATAATATTGATTTGAGTTTTGGCTTGTTCGATCCGTACACAATCTAGATTTGGGTGTAACTATTGTTTCTCGACTATCTTGGTAGGGGAAATTTAACGACGAACACCAAGTGGACGAGGTAAAAAGTATTCGACGGCACGCAATTTTTAGCATGCCAGTCTGTATATCAGATACCAGTCATAATTTATTTATTTATTGGATAAAGATTATGTGTGTAAATCCAACGCGCGATACATCAAAATTTATAAATATGCAGTCTATATTAAATGAACTAAAATACAGAAACGAATAATTGGGCTTAGTCATATGTATAAAAATCATGTCTGGACCACAGTACCTATACGAGTATATAACAATTTTGGCTTGTTGAATATTAGGTCCTTACATATGAAATTGGCGTTTTGCCGTACTGGCAAATTTGATCTCAAATATCTTCTCTTTGGTTAGGAATTCCAAATCCAAATTTATGCAGCTATTTACTCATGTATTTGTGTTTTGAAAATTATAATTCATTTGTTTTTTCCTCAATTGTTTTTTCTTTGCGTCACTCAGTTTACAAAATGAAAAACTTGAAATATCGCGTTATTTACGAGTACGAGTTTCACCGTGGCACCAGTGCTGCAGAAACGGCTCGAAGGATTAATGATGTGTATGGCGACGGTGCCGCAAAAGAAAACACAGTGCGTTTTTGGTTCCAACGTTTTCGTTCTGGAAATTTCGACCTGCAGAACAAGCCCCGTGGACGGCCGGAGACCAAAGTTGATAATGAAGAATTGAAGGCTATTGTGGAAGCGGATCCATCGCAAACCACATCCGAGTTAGCTGCAGGCTGCGGTGTTAGTGATAAAACTGTTTTAATCCACTTGAAGCAAATTGGTAAGGTGAAAAAGCTTGAAAGGTGGGTACCTCACGAATTGAGTGAAGCAAATCAACAAACGCGCGTTGACTGCTGCGTTGCATTACTCAACCGGCACAATAATGAAGGGATTTTAAATCGAATCATTACCTGTGATGAAAAGTGGATCCTGTACGATAATCGGAAGCGCTCATCGCAATGGCTGAACCCTGCCGAACCAGCCAAACCATGCCCCAAGCGAAAATTGACTCCAAAAAGTTACTTGTGAGCGTTTGGTGGACTAGTGCTGGTGTCGTTCACTACAGCTTTCTTAAATCTGGCCAGACGATTACGGCAGATGTCTATTGTCAGCAACTGCAAACCATGATGGAAAAGCTAGCTGCTAAACAACCGAGGCTGGTTAATCGCTCTAGGCCACTGCTGCTTCATGATAACGCTAGACCACACACTGCACAACAGACGGCTACCAAATTAGAGGAGCTTCAATTGGAGAGTACGGTGGATGTCTAAGACATCCACCGTACTCTCCGGACCTTGCCCCAACAGATTACCATTTTTTTCGAAATTTGGATAACTTCTTGCAAAGGAAAAAATTCAACTCCGATGGGGCAGTCCAAACCGCCTTCAAAGATTTTATTGATTCCCGTCCGAATGGTTTTTTTAGTAAAGGGATCAATGAACTACCTATGAGATGGCAAAAGTGCATAGATAGCAATGGTACATACTTTGATTAAATAAATATATTATAATAAAAAAAAATCGGCTTTATGTTCCTCCCATACTAAACGCCAATTTCATATGTAAGGACCTAATATTATATATAAGCTGGTCTTCTTCCGTTTCCCATTTTATTTGAAGTCGGCCCTACTTACTTATTTTCCACAATTCTCTATTCTGGAACATGACGGCCCTCGTAGTGCAGTGAGTATGACACTGGCCTCCCACTCCGAGGGTTCCGGGTTCGATTCCCGGTAAGGTCACAATTCAATCTATGTGATTTACTTAAGCTTGGATGTTTTGTGATGTATTTTCGCTTCTGTAATTGGGCCTCCCGACCTGTTGAAGCTTTTAAAAAAAAAATTAAAAAAACATTGCATCGTTCAACTAGGTGGACCTCTACCTCTTTGTATACCTTGTAATTTGAGTGCAATATGCACTGCATGATATTAATGCCTCATTACATGGCCATACAATTTAAGTCCCTCTAAAAATATCGCTGATATGCTCATTTCTCACTCTGTCAAGCCTCGTTACACCCCAGACCATTTGAGCATTTTCATCTCACTTGTATGGAGTTTTTGCTCGTGCAATTTCTTTACGGTCCAGCATTCTGAGCTGTAGATCATTCCAGGTCTTACTGCTGTTTTATATACAAAGTCCTTTAGTTCTCACAGATACACGATTATCGCACAAAACTCCAGTTAAATTATAAAATAAGATTATTTCACACACATGTCTATAATTTTTCCATCCAAAGTGTCCAAATCTTAAATAAAAGCCAACATTTCCGCTACAATTATATGAATATTTTTTTTGACATTTTCCATGGAAGATTTACGGTAACTTCACCACCATAATAATTTTGTTATCCTGAGAATAGGTCGAAATGTGAAAAAAAAAGCTAATTAAAACAGAGTTGTGAAAGCTTTGGCTAATTTATTATAGGACTGCGGAGTGCAAAGGGTTTGAAATTTAACTTGTGAAGGTATTTAGTTTGAAATACGCGCAAATGTACACACGAATTTTTTATCGGAATAATAAGTCAACCAGCCATTTTTATTGCTCATTTTTAAATGATTCTTGAAGTGAAATGTATTCTTTATTTTATTATGTAAATGGAAATAGTATTTATTAATTCCAAGTGTGTGTAATATATTGTATGGTCAGTGTAGAATGCTAGTGATGCACTCATCTGGACACTTTCGGTGTGTTATTATATATTTTTAAAATACACTTTATTTCGTCGCTCAATCTCACTCCCCCTCGTTAAAGTTTCACTCTCATCCTTTATATTATTTTATTGGTTTTAAATCTTATTTCAGACTTAATATAGGAATCCATTTTAGGAATACAATATCTATACGCTTACATTTCTCAACAGTATGTTCGCTAATTTATAGCTTTGTACCATTCACACATAAATACGAGTACATCAATCAGTCTCTGCATTGGGCTGCTTCCTGATAGATCATATTATCTTGGCACTCATTGTTGGTCTTTAGGATTACTATTGCATAGACATTGCGGGTTGCGCGTTGTCCTAATGTGGCACACATTTTTTTTATAAATTATCAAAAAGTACAGACGTGAATGCATACATTTATTTTAAAATAAACAAAATCAAAACATCAATTTCTAATAATTCATTATTTTAACCTATCTAACTTTCACAACATGCACATACTTTCGAAACTTTATTTTAAATTTGTATATTTTTCTATCTTTCTAATTTCCTCTGGCATTACGTTAAATATCTTCTTTAAAATCTATGCGATGTAAATCATAGATTTTTGAGATTACAACTGATGCATGGTAAACTCGTGCTAGGTATCTCTTTCTCTTTTGACATGGTCGTACTTATGTTATATATGTTTTTTTTTTAATTCTGCCGACATGTTCCCAGTGAGGATTTTAAAAATATATACCTACCATAAAATTTTAATGTATTTATAATCAGCTCGAATGTCATCATATTGATGATCTTCAAAATGGATGGAATAAAACTAGAACTAGAGATCATCATGCACAAAATCGCTATAAAGTAAAGGACGATTCCATCAATAATATCTTGATATTGAGTATTGAGTGCATTCAATATTGTATTGATCGTAGTGCATTTATTTTTCTCAATATTGTTCTCATGGCTTTTTTTGCATTTCTTCTTAACTGATAAGACTCCCTAATTTTTCGAATTTTGTTAAATATGGCTGATCATCGACGTCGCAAAGTTTCTGGTTATAAAGTATTTGCCACATTCCATTTCCTTTGATAGCTCCTTAATTACTCCTAAGTATTATTATTTCAAATACATCTAGTGTTGCTTAATCTTTCTTTGTTAGAGTCTAAATTTCTGACGCTGGTCTAAGTCGCAAATTCCATAAGACGAGGCGAATGAAAGATCGCGATATTTATTCATCTGCTTAAAAAATAATTCAATAGAATAGAGTCGTTTGATCAAGCTGAAAATTCAAAATAAAAATGGCGAAATGCAAACTAAGCTGTCGCTTCGCGCCGAACACTTCTTGAAAGCCTTTTACCCGCTTATCTCGGTTATGTCAGGCTCGCGTGCTTCGGGGATCGCACCGCGTTGCGCCACTAACGACCAATATCGATCACCAGGGCAGGATTAGCGTTCTGCGCTTGTGCGAGGTCAATGGATTGACTAAAAATACTTGTTCTCTAATAAATCGCTATATCTGTGCATCAATTTATTTTTGTAGGACTTTTTAGATAAAAAATGAGTGGTAAAAAAGCCTAGAGCGAGATAAATTGGCCTGAATCGAGAAATATTAGAAGGCGAAATGACAATACATTGATCGTGTAAATGTGACTCGTAAGGTGATTCAAAATTGAGTTCAGGAGCTGAGTCTGGCAATAACGGAAGACTAAAAGCTGTATATAGCGCTGTACATTCCTCGGCTTCGCCGTCTCATGGTTAAGATCCAGATTTCTAAATGTCGTCGATTTACATGTTGCATCAAATCTCACAACGAACTTGAACTCTAATAAAATTTTCACAATAAATTGATCCCGGATGATAATCCAAATATTGGAATTGCAAAAACGAGTAGGAATGAGCTGGGTTCCCATTGGAAAACTAAAACATATTTTTGAAAACAAAGAGATCCCAAGTACCTACTTTAAAACGAACCTTGCAAACTGCCAGTGATGACTGACGGCGTGCGAATGATGATACTTACAAAGAAAAATGTAGAGAATCTCAAATATTGATCAATACTCACGCAATGATCCATAGAAAGATCTATACTTAGTATAAGCGAGAATAAGAGAGAATAAGAAATTACAAAATTAGGCACAGAACTAAAGTAGCGGATATCGCGAATCAGATAGCCAGTTAAAATGACAATGGACAGGCCATGTTGCAAGGCAAGATGCCACGTGATGGACTCCTAGAGTTCTGAAGTGGAGACCTTGAGAGAATAAAAGAGTTGTAAGACCTCTAAAGAGATGGGATGATGTAGCCGCCGTAAGGTGGAAGAAATGGCTACAAGATGTTTATAATTAAAGAGAAGGATGGAAAGGTATGGAAGAGGCCTATATCCAGCAGTGAGAGATGAAAGCTGAGGAAGAAGAAGAATAAGAATGAAAATTATTACGGAAACATGTGAATAGATACTGAGTAATTTTAAATGATATTCGTACGACATAACATATGGTTATTTTCTATCTGTCCTCAATGGGTTGTAGCCACGTGATGATAAATTTGATTTTTATGAAATATAAGATGTCCCAACTGAACTTATTCAAAAGCGAAACATTAATAAACTTAGTCGACAGTCGCTCGAGCGCTTAATATGGGCTTAGACCGTAGACAAAATAATATTGCGCCGGGGTTCGATACTTTCAATACACTGCCTTTAACCTTGGAACCCGAGCACTCGCGAGGCAAATTCTTATCTCAAAACTTATTGATCTACAACACATTTTAAAATTCTATTTGTTGATTTTTTTCTAAACATTCATAATTTCCTCATCGAAAAAGTGAATTGTGTTATCTGTTATCTATATAATGTTCATAAAATATTATAATTTATTCCTACTTGAATGTCACACAATAACGACATTTTGACGATCTGTTTTTTTTTTAAATATAACTTCCATTAGTATCATGGTACCTACACATAAGCACCAGAAGTAAATCATGATTTTTTTATAAATCACAAATTTTGACGATCTGTTTTTTAAAAAAAATATAACTTCCATTAGTATCATGGTACCTACACATAAGCACCAGAAGTTAATCATAATTTTTTTATAAATCACAAATTGCTGTTATTTTATTTTTACAAGTACGGCAATCGAATCTCCCAAGCCGGTCCTGCTCCGATGTGATTCACCGAGATCTGGGCTGGAAACAACCAGGTTACCAGATCCATTAGTGTGATGCAATCGGACAAACGCTGTTTTTTCATTTCTTTATTTATATTCTCTTCTCGGCGCTGCTCTCCGGACATGGGAACCTGCCCCGGGGCGCCGCGGGGCGCCGCCGCCGCGGAGCGCTAATCTATGGACAACAAATGCTACGTGCAACAAAGTCACAATTGGGTGGCCAACTTCAAAAAATCCCTGTGTCTACTTTCTTCGGTTTTGAGTTGGTAACACTGCTGGATTCGTAATTTTATGCTCTATCAAACTGTGTCGTTTTACCTTAAAAAAATACAGTTACTAATGTTAAAGTACCAAAAATATATAGTTGAATGAAGTTGATATAAAATAAGATAGAGAAATGATTCTATAGACGAAAAGAATTGATTTTTTAAAAATAATATGCGAAATACCTCTGGTTAGGCGACATAATAAATAAATATGCCTCTCAAAATGATGATTGATCTAATATCTATATTAATATATTTAACATTTATAATATCTTTCCTTTAGGCGTATTTTATTTTCCAATATAGGTCTAAAGGGCCATTGCTTCTGTGCTAAAACTCGTTGCTAGATATCATTGGTCTCTGCTTTTGGGGCGTGAGAACACAAAAACTTACTTTTTAAAACATTGAAACAATTGCTCCCGTTTTTTCCTTCTAACAAAAATGTGTACATTTTTTCGCATTGAATGGTGGATATAATAATTGATCAGTAAATTTTGTGATCATTTTTTCCGGAATTTCATAATTTTAATTATCTCCGCGTGTTATTTTGTGACGTGGAGAATAAAAGACTCTCAAGACATCTGCAAGAAACAACGACGGCCCAACTGCCTAGAAGATAAATAATATATCACAGGTTATTGGTTACCTTGTGGCTTATTTTTGGTTTACTCATATATGTTTTTCAGGGAGAAAACGTAATTTGATACTTTTTGCATTGTCATTTTGAGAGGCATTACTATAATCGAATATTAAGTTCAGCCGGCGGATAACTATTTATACGTTGTCAGCTCATAATAATACAAACTCATTTCATGCTTGAATCAATTATTAAACATTCTCTAATATGTAGTCCATCGCCACTTTAATAATGCGGCTGACATTTCAGCCACGCGCAGCTACCCAAAAACGATGTGTCAAGCTTCGGGTGGCAATTGAAGCTATTTGGCCGTTGGTCACGCTATTTCTTCAAGTACGTTTGTGCGCAGATTAGTTCAACCGATTTTTTACAGTGTTCATACTATACGTTGATTTTCATACTTAAAATTATTGATAATTAACCAAAAACCTTATGCGCCACAAATCATATGCCAAGAACCATTAAAAAATCCTTAAGACCATTAAATTATGTGTCCATTTTTTTATAAACATTTTTTCATGATATTGATAAATCTTGATTTACATGTCTAAAAGCCGGTTGTTTCAAGTTGGATTAAAGTAAGCGTTCGTTTAAAGCATAGACATTTACGAAAACGGATGGTCTGATTGGTGGAGAACGCAAAAATCTATGCTTTAAACAAAAGCTTACTTTAATCCAACTTGAAACAACCGGGCCTAAGGGTCAGTTGTATCAACTTGGAGTATAGTTAGTTTAGTTGAAACTCTGGTTTGAGCAGGTGATTTTTGAAACGTGCCGAAAAATTAATCAAATAAAGTGTGGAATATTTTAGTGATAATTAGTGTAAACGTAAAAGTAACGTAAAACGTAAAGTAAAAAATGGTGCTCCGATAAAATTTTTGTCCAGTAACTTTGTGTGGTAAATAAAACTTTTGAATGTTTTTATTGTTTTAATTGCCTTCCACAACCCGTGACAATATAATAAATCAGCAGTGAAGTGAAATATTAAAATGAGAATATCTCTTTTGTGGAAATATGGACTCAGGGATTTCTTGAAATTGGGCATCCAAGCAATGCGTGGAACGAACAAACATAACAATTATGCTTATTTCCACGGATTTGTGCAATCACAGTATCCAGATTACATAGACCATAGGCATTGGAACCACTTAAGTCATTTCGTTTCGTTTTTGAATCTTCTCGATTGATATACATCTTCTTTGTGCGCCAATTTCGATCTTCTGATTGACATCAAATTCAAAACATTTTTTATGACTACTCTGTAATAATATTTCATTTTTATGAGTTAATACACATTTGACCCAGATAGCCTGCCGTCAAATCGTTCGTTTTTATCATCGCTGCGAATTTCATCATCTTTTTTCACAATCTCTGTATACACTTGATATTAGACATGGACATATCGATGATGTTATGATATTAGCACCTGATTAATGTCAAATATTGCATTTTATGACTGTGTTTCGATTACGAATATATGTTTATTTATGTAATTTTTTTTCCAACGTTACAACAGGCAAATTGATGCAACTAAACACATATTATGATCTCACCAGGAATCAAACCTGGCACCTCCGGTATATGAAGCCAGTGTCAAGCTCACTGGACTATGGGATCTTATTCTTGATTATTTTGAGTAGGGGAAACCAGACAGTTATTGGACGTCGAAAGTTATTGGACAAGATGGTAGTAATGTGGCAAAAATAAGCATATCCTTTGGTAAAAAGTGATGAATATTTTAAATAGAAGTCACCCTACAATATACTAACTATTGTTAATATTATCTTACCGACCGCGCAAGGACAATGTTTAACATAAAATATTTCTGACATATGATGCCAAGTTTCTTGGTGGACACGGAATTTGTTAAGGAATTCACAAGAGATAATACAGTTATTAGAGGTTATTATGAATTAGTTTATTAGTATTTAATTGTTAATGTTAATTAGTATATCAGTATATGAATTCCATTACATTATGTTGTTGATTTTAAAACAATAAATGAATTGTAAGTATTTTTGTAGGAGGTGTCTAATAACTGTGTCTAATAATTGTATCAAAGAAACAAAATGTCTTAGGTATCCCATAACTATACGGTCTTCCCTAAAATTATTTTATTTGAATTTAACTTGTTCAAAATTAAAAATTATTCCATAATATTTATTTATTTATTAGAAAATAAAACAGACGCAAGTTAATGATATGTACTCACACATACAGGGTTCTCGCTGGACTATATTCCTGCCTTGAGTATGAGTCGAAAATGTTCAAGCTATCATGACCTAATAATATCAATAGTTATGGAGATATGCGACATCAAAGTTTGCATTTTTTTAAAAATATTTCTGACTTATTTTTTGTAAAACGTTGGACTATCATTACAGTAACTTACCTATATATAAAACCCTGAAATATTTTCCATTGGAATGTTTTCCAATTGGAATTCGAAGGTTTAATTATGACATTAAATAAATTGCAAAAATTATTGGGAAGAAGAAAAATACATTGTTTTAATAAAAAATAAAACAGAGATGCGTAGTTCAAATAAGCTTGACAACAATCAATATTACATTTTCAAACCATTACAAACGCCTTTGCAATGAAAATAGGACTAACTTGCTGGTTTCCTGGATTGAGGTTTGATTACTCCTTGACTGAATCACTAGGTGAGCGTATTAGTTACTTGACTAATAAGTGCGTTGCAAATTATGATAACTTAGGAATAAAATACAACGTACCAAGCGAAAACGGAAGAGTGTTATTTTGCAAAGAAAATAGTGATAATATCTAAGAAAACTATGTTTTAATTTCCAGTAAGAATCTTATTTTGGCCATGGATTTTAAATAATGTATAGACAAAATAACACTTATATTGTCACGAGACATTGCTTTGGGAAGAAAATGAAAACACTGGAAATTCATGTAGTTTAATTTATTACCAAGGAAAGTCACTAAACACGAGTTCAACTACCGTACCAATCGTAATTTTATAATCGCTAAATGCCTCCAGAATATTTCATATACTTATTTTTGAACTGTCCCGCAATTCTCACCAATTAACGCTGTCTCTATTGCTTAGCTCACTTCTTGTAAACTCCGTTTTATGTTTCGCACGTAGAAACTTCTCGCCCCTGTATTCTTACTTTATTTCGCTGGTATCAGTGATAGTAACGCTGTGTTCGCTCGCTTACTGATATAGCGTGTTGTTATATCACGAATAACTGATCACACTGTTTAACGCTACGTACATCGTACTATTGTCGTCACAAACTGAATTTCTTAATCCTGCTTCGTGTGAGTCCTTTTATAGCTAAATTTCTTCGAAAGGTTTATTCTAGAGGTAACGAGAAGCGTGTAGAAAGTTCTAGACTTTTCCATGAAGCATTTTACTATTGAATGGAATGTCGTAGAATCTTACAGTTAAGGGTATTCGGTCCCACCTCATTGACTCTGTGTTGTGTGCGTAATATATGGTTACGGGTGACTGACCGCCGTTGCGTGACATTGCTTGGTTGTTTTCAGCATTATTTGTAGTCCCTATAATATTTTGCTAACACATTGATAGATAGTGTGAAGATGAGATAAATGGAGAAATGCTTCCACTCCAGGTTGTCTTTCCCCCACAGCCTTTTTTCAATATATTCTTAAATTATATAAACATTTAGGTAACATCGTTAACAGTTTGACATCAAGTAATGTGAAATAGTTTGCAAAAAATGTTTCCGTTAAAGGATTTTAGAAAAAGTACTACAAATTCATAATGAGGAATGCCGAAATAGTACATTTT
Organism: Agrypnia vestita; assembly: GCA_016648135.1. Lineage (NCBI taxonomy): Eukaryota > Metazoa > Arthropoda > Insecta > Trichoptera > Phryganeidae > Agrypnia > Agrypnia vestita. Next base: position 119,563 of record JADDOH010006596.1, on the reverse strand, counting down.
GCAATATTAGCTTAAATTAATACAGTATTATCTATTTTTTGTTTTAGACACTTTGAGGCCATGAAACATTTAAAAGTTTTCGAAATTTTAATAACATCTGGCAGCATAAAGTGTTACAAAAAACAGCTTTAAAAAATATCAGAATCTAACATCAATCAACACTGCCAAATAAATATTCCTTTGAAATAATTTTTAATACAATGATTAGAATCTTTTTTCATATGACGTGAACATCGTGTCAAGTTATTTATTTTTAATGTGCTGTCATATTTTTAGGTAATAAATTAATATTATAAACATGTTTGTTATAAACAATGTTCACCGGACCGGGCTGTCTCATTATTTACCTTAATTATTTATAGTACCTTAACAAAACACCGTCCACAGGGCCGTATTAAAGAAACAGAGGTCTTGCCTGAATATTTTTGTACCGGGCGCCTCAAACTTAAAATACATTTCACTTAATAAAAATATATTTCTTAAGGTCTGGCAATGCGAGCGAAAATTCCCACATTTTCTCATTCTACGCATACTTATTACACAAATTGATAAAATACAACTAAAAGTTACTAAAAATCTACGCGTGCGAAGCTGTGCGGGCACAGCTAGTATTGTAGAACTGTATGGACTTGTGATGTCTTTTTTTTCAATAAAGATTCAAAGAATTCTATTATAAATATGATTGCTATAAATTTTACAATTAATTTAAATTTATAAAAATCAGTTAATTCTTTTTTTTACAATTTATGTTTTAAAAGATAAAATTAAAATAAATTTTATTTTCCGAATATTTCGAGTAAGTCTATTTTCATTAATCATTAATCAAGATATATTATATGTAAATGTCTCATAGAGTTGAAGAGAAAGCAGGTATGAAAGTCTTTTTGGGCATTTATAGGGCTTACGACCTATCGTACGGCTGGCTTGAGTGATCACTTTATGTAATGTAACGTTTACCAATTCCAACCGTGATAAGACTATCACATCTATCAAATCGCAACCTTGAACAACTTGTTTTCTATGTGAATTGTATTTTTACTACCGCCATCTGTGGATTAAATTTTTCATCCCCATACATATCCCGTACGATAGGTTGTTAGCCCTATAATTTCCCAACAAGACTTTCATCCCTATTTTTCCACATAAAATATATCACTACACTGTTTACAAATATCATAAGCTCCTTATTAAAGCAAGCTTATAATTATAATTCTCCGGGCGAAACTATTGTTAAATAATTAAAGTATTATAATTCAAACTCATAATTATTTTATTTTTAACCGTTTTGTTTTTTAACCCGGAATTTCTCACACTAGTTGCTACCCGAGGTACCTGGATGGATGTTCCCACATACATACATTTTATTTTTGCATCTCACAAATTGATTTTTAGACAGTGGTCGAAAAGCTTTTTAGAAGATCACTACTTCTCATAGCAATGTCTGTCTTCCCTTTATTTCTCTCCTTTTCAAATAATTGAAATAATGGAGATCCAAATGGATGATGGCGTTTATGAATAAATGAACATATATACAACTTCCAAAAAATTAGTAAGCATGGTATATTCTATCATGGGTGGAAATGGCGAATGTTACGTTGTGTAAAGTGATTACTTAAGCCAACCATAAGATAGGTCATAAGTCCTATGTACACCCAAATGACTTCTATACCTACTTTCCCATAAGAAATACAGTTTGGTCTCTGTGAGATATCTATAATACACATTAAAATTATTTTAACTTGAAATCTAAAATGGGTACCCAGGTACCCGAGTAGTAACATAAGGGTTAATTGGCCCGAAAATAATTTTTTGTTTTGCATCTCACAAATTGATATTTAGACAGTGGTCAAATAGCTTCTTAGAAGATCACTACTTCTCATAGCAATGTCCGTCTTCTCTTTATTTCTCTTCCTTTCAAATAATTTAAATAATGGAGATCCAAATGGATGACGGCGTTTATGAATAAAATTATTTTAACTTGAAATCGAAAATGGGTACCCAGGTACCCGAGTAGTAACATAAGGGTTAATGAGACACTAAAATAATCCTGGGTATAAAATAAATAAAAAAACAATACATTATTATTTAAAACTCAGCCTACTATCCCGATTACAGTTCGGCCTGCTCTAGAAACATACACATAATTATATTCTATACACTTAAGGAATAATTTGAGATTGAGAAGAGGAACAACAAGATAGTAGCGCGCTTATTCAGGATGTAAAAGGTACCGGCATCGTTGTTCAGCGACTCCAAAAATTCTTTGATATCAAAAATATTTCGGAGATGGCTGGTACCCGTCCCAGTACGAGTAAATATGAAAATAAAGTACAAGGTAAATGTGAGAATATATGTTTAAGAGAAAAAGAAGCAAAAGCCCCATTTGCACTTGATGCGAATACATTTTTGTTCATTTCACAATTCATGACTGATTTTGAAAGCATGTTTGTGTATTTTGGAAGCATGTTATCAAAAGCATATTCATTTTATAATTTCCGCTCTGCCTTTAAAATCAGTTACAAAAACGTTTGTCTAAATTTCTACTATTGAAAAGTGGCGTTTTTTCTTCTAATCGTCTCGTATAGTATAAAATCTAACGCGCTATTTCTAACGCAGTAAATAAACAATAAATATATTCTACGTTAAAACGCAACGAATTACTACGTTAATTAACCAATACGACTTATAAGATAAATATAATTGCAAAATATTTGGCCTTTTATGTATATCTAACTACATGTTTTCCCACGTTGGCTATAGTTAAATTGTCAATTAAATTAATATATTTAAGTAAATAAATTCGTCAACGGTCAACGGCAATAGAAAAGCTATTAATTGTAATGGCACGATCGCTTCTGATGCCACATTGCTGACAACGCGCCCGGTGTGCCTTTCAAAAAATTTACCAAGCTACTGCATTTTATGGTCTTTTTTATATTTATTAATTTATTTATTGAAATGAATGAACATAGTCCAATAAAATACAATACATAATATGAACAACATACAATAACATCAGCATAAAAAAATTTAAAACAAAAGCAAGAACAAATGAAAAGTAGTAACAAGATGGAGACAAGATCTGGACTTTCTATATAATAAAACAGCAGGAATAACTGAGATACTTCGGAAAGACCCGTTCTGTGGATGAATAATGCCTCGGTTATACAGGAGTTTAGCATTGAACAATATCTATGTCTAATGTTACTTCACGCAAATATGAAAGCTTGAATAAGAGTAATAAATGTGTCGGAATTTTAATTGATCTTAGTAAAGCATTTGATAGCATATCTCACAAAAACTTAGAAAATTAGATTATGTTAATTAACATCGGAGATAAGGTACATTTAGGTTGGTTAGGCACATTGACAAAAAGCAAAGTAAAAATCACTCAAAATATGTTAAAATTAACAGTGTACAAAGTCCAACTGTCTAGCGTCCACGAGTAGTGACCAGAAACTCCAGGCAATGTGATGACCGACATTTTAACATCACGGCAGATAGAGAGAGGGCGGATGGCGAATCTCTGGCGCCATAAAACGGGAACCAACTAACTAAGGGAAGGAAAACCCCTACAGAAAAACTCTGGTCCTCCAGGTTGGGGTTAGATGTAAGGCTAGCAACTCTACAAGCTCTAAGACAAGCATAAGAAAATATAATGACAAGCCTAGGAACAGAATGAATAGACCTGACAAACGTAAAAAGGCACTCGATTTGAATATTCTTTAAGTTGCTAAGTGTTAAAAAAAATTATAAAATTTGGTCTTTGGTTGCTGGGTCATGTGGAGAAAATGACTGAATAACAAGCATCGAAGTCCCTGCTGAATTCAAGGCCAATAAGGTGAAGGAACTTAGGAAAACTTAGAACGACATTAGAACTAGACGGCGCTGGCACAAGAATAGATAAAGTGAAGGAAGACTAGAGGAGGAGGCCAAAACTCACCAGGGGTAGTAGGGTCAACAGTGATGTTGGTGATAGTATTATAAATTTAATTAAATATATTTTATTACGGCACCGGATTTTTTGAAATTTTGGCAAGATTACCAGGGGAGGATTTGTTGAACCAGATAGCGTGGAAAGTAACCAACACGACAGACCACCCTGGTTAAACCTTAATTGCACGAGAAATACCAATGACCTAAAGAGCATCTGGACACTTTCTGAGAAAGACGACGAATGATGAATGAATGAAATATTTCTAATTAATTGTTGGCAGACACCGCTCCTAGAATGCAGAAGAAATGCCATGAACCGAAACAGGTGGTGACAGATCATCCATGTCGTCATCCGCCATTAGCCGCAGTTCTATGATCACGTCAGAAAGATGAAGAAGAATTAATAATTAGATTATTTAACTGTAATTTCGGATATTTTATACGCACCGTATGTATTACCGAGAAGTGAATCTCAACGTTTCGTTGGATACTTATCCAACGTCATCAGGAGGACGACCTTTACCCGCAGAGGTGGAGATATGCACTTTGTTGTGGAGCGTTCTCTTCTTCTACGATAGAGGTTGTCAGTGTGCAATATGTACTAGTTACGTCAGCAGGTACAGGATTTTACTGCGACTTCTCTCAAGGGTTGAATCAGGGTCGTTAAAACAGGGCGCCAAATGTCAAATTGAGAAAAGTCGCAGTAAAATCCGCCGACGTAACTAGTACCTACATATTGAAAACTGGCGACCTCTATCGTAGAAGAAGAGAACACTCCACAACAAAGTGCATACAATTTACGCCCTAGAAAGCAGCACATAATCAGTCCGACCTCCACCTCCGCGGGTAAAGGTCGTCCTCCTGATGACGTTGGATAAATATCCAACGAAACGTCGAGATTCTTTTCTCGGTAATACATACGGTGCGTATTAAATATACGAAATTACAGATAAATATGTCTAACGACCGTAATAACAACCCTAACTCTTCAATAATTAGATTATGTCTTAACCAGGACTCTGCCGTGATCCGGGTTCCAACTAAAGTGCTAATGTAGGTCATAAGCCGGCCCTGACTGTCCAGCTAGAAGTCTTTTAGAGAAGTACATTCCTGAGTGGCAGACTAATAGGAAGCCGTATATAATATGTGACAAATTTAAATGATGCATAATATGTTTTTGGAACAAATCAGATTATACAGTTCTCCAAAGTCATGATTTCATAAATAAGTGCTCCATTAAACAAAGTGTTTAAACATGTTAATGCAGCCGCCATGTTTGAATCATTGTTTCTTTCGCAAGTGACACCCAGTTCTGCCGAAAGGATTATTGTTGCTTTTTTTGCCGAGCCGAATGGCTGGCGAAATTCTATGAAATGTCATCGTCACGATTGTGCTCAACTACATTACTGTCGATCAATACGGTACACGTTTTTTTCCCGCGGAGACGTGTCTGAAGTCTCACAGCGAGTAAAGTTATTTAATTTATAACGAGTATATCGGTATCGAGTAAACCAAGTTCCTGTTGCAATCTTGCTCGATAATTTATTGATATACTTAATAATTCCATTTGCATAAAAATGTCATTTTAAAGGAAATACTATTTGCTTATTTATTCACTTAACAATTAATATTAGACGAAAATAAGTATTTTCATTGACGTACTATAATATAGACACGTTATTCCCATACTAGCCGGCTTTCATATGTAGCAAATATTGCATTGAAAGGGACAACAAATCACGGCACAGAAAAATCAGGTAATTTGAAGTCACGGTGAGTAAAATAACATACGCATTCTTACAGTAGTGTGCGATACTCTGTTCCCTTTTCCCCGGGCCTTTTTTTTTACAGCGTATCGTCGCGCCCGATCACAAAGAAGGTCCGTTCGATAACGAATGCAAGTAAGGCAATTACCTTACTTTTGAGTTGCCAAGATTTCACGCTTGTAACGTATCTACAGTTTATTATATCGTTGAGTATTTTATTATTAACTAGCTTACCCGCGCGGCTTCGCACGTGTAGATTTTTAGTGACTTTTGGTCATATTTTATCAATTTGTATATTAATCTTAACATACAGATATATGTCGTCATGAGTTTTTTTAATAACTTTTTGAATTCTATAACTTTTCTGTAGAAAGTATTTAAACAACTCTTACCGTTAAGGCAGCGTTCGTAAACGCATCGCTAGACCATTTTTTCGTCGACTTTAGCTGTAAAATAGGTCGCCACGAAAAACCTTTTATTTTAACGGGATTATAATATATAGTTTATGTCCACCCTGAAAGTCTATTTTAAGTATTGGTGAAAGAATTTTTAAAATCGGATGAGTAGTTTCGGATCCTACATCCAAACTTACAAACTTTACCTCTTACATATAAGTAGTAGAAAGAACTGTAGTTAACATTCTAGATGATTACTCATGATGATCATTTCAACGGAAAGAATATAACTTTTTCTCTTCTTAAGTTGAATTAAAAGTTAGATATTTAACTACTCGAGTTTCGAGAGTAACAGAACATGTTATCGATAGATGAAGCATTAAGCTTACTGCATTAAATAATCCATACTCGGGTATTAATTTGCTTAACAATATCACATGCACCAACTCTTCTCCTCTTCTCTAAATATTCCTGTTACAAGCACCCTTCCACTTTACACCAGTAACTCTGGCTCCTTTTGTCAGTACCTACAGAATTATTAGAATTTCCTTATTATTATACAGTATTTGCACCTAAGGCATGTTTTTATAATATTTTAATTTATATTTAATTTTTATAGTTAGTTTAAAACTTCACTTAAAATATTTAACTATAATGAAAAGTTTAAAACTTCGCATGTTGAAGATAAGTTCTGTTACTCTTGAAATTTGAGTAGTAGAGTTTACAGTATTTAATTAAATTCTAGTAAAAAAACATAGTACTATTCCATCCATTTTAAAATAAACGTTCAAATTACGTAGAAAGAAAAGAAAAATTAAACATAATTTTGTTGTCTGTCCATCCATCCGTCCGTCCCCGTCTGTCCCCGTAGCGTCGTGTAGCGTCCGTAATTTCGTTCAAATTCACGGCTAAAAGAAAGTTAAACAGCTGGAGATGGGGCTTGAACCCCGGGCCAGCAAACCCGAAGGCGGCGACGATAGTGATACCGCCATCGCTGAGCCTGCATAACCCGTCAAAAATACAGTACATATAGGACATAGAACTTGGCAAAGACGCGAACCATTTCATGTTCCGTCCAATCGCCGGCAGGGGAAATATAAAAAAAATATTTGTAATATTTATTTAACAAATATTTTGATACAAGTCGTTATTACTATTTTATGGTTGTCGGCTTTAAATAAGTAAATAGTTATTCTTTAGGAACCGGCGTGTAAAACCACGTCATTTTTGACGGGTTGCAGCTGGTGAAAATGATAAAAATATTATTTAAAACGCATGAAATTCATGAGTATCGTCATCACGAGACTACGATATTGGTCCTCTGCAAGAGTCACCAGCAGCACCATGTGGCCATTCAGGATCTTTGCTTTCTCATGTAGTAGTTTTTAGTTACTATCATGTACCCTCACAAGTAGCCCTCTAGTCGTGAACGCCATGATTTCTCAATAATATCACATTCAAATTCACCCAACGGAAGAACTGCACATCAACGATAAAAAGCATGATGTTAGGCGAGAGATGTTGGCTGTCGAAAATGTGTGATGTGTGTATGGATTACTGAATTTCATAGCAGCATTTTCCCGGTCTCAAAGAACGTCTTTGGTCTACAAAGGTAAAAAAAAACATTGTTATATGCATCAGAAAATACAGTTTTCAGCAGCGGGCAGTCAGTATCTTGAAATAAGCTGCATGTCATAAAAAATTCGACGAAATAAATCAAAATTGAATATGCATCTCGTAATATTTTCTATCATTATTATTATCATACTACCTATAATTCATCAAAAATGACGTACTTTTATTATAGATTTCGGCCGCCTGTTGAGACTGTGAGAACACCACTGTCTAGAGTAGCGTAGCGTCTTGATAACGTTAGGTGGACATAATTATGTTATTAATGCTTCTTTAACTCATTTTTATAAGGATACCTCATTTCACCTCATTTTTATAAGGATACTCAATATAATTTGAGTTACGTAATTATACTTTTTTGTACCTCATTTTATACACTTCATCATTATTTGTGACATCTAGCAGCGTTAATGACGGACATTGTTGCACAGAGAATTCTATATTTTGATAAATGATTAATACCAATGACATGTCGGATATAGTAATAAATTCACTTATTAGTTTAAATTGAAATATTGTAAAAATAAAAATATTTGAAAAAAATAAAATTCAGGTTATTATTTTATCAAAAAAGCACAAAGTCATTGTTTTTAATTTATTAAATAACAATATCGAAACTCTACTAATTTTCAAAATGGAATGAGATCAGATAATGGATTCTATCAACACATGGAAATAAAAGCAATTGTTTTTTAAGTTCTACTTTTTTAATTTTTCTGAGATGCTTTTTGCCTTATGAGGGGATTTTAAATCTTGAAATTGATAATGCCCTCAAGGCGAAACGCATCTCAGAATAATTAAAAGTTAGAACTTAAAAAAACAATTGTTTTTATTTCCATGTGTATGATTACGGAGTTCTACAAACTTACCTCTGAAACAATAAATTTGGTTTCTATGAAATTACGGACGGGAAACGAAATTATAAGTAATAATCTCACCACAAAGTCCTTTTGAAGAAGAAATTATTATTATTGGAAATTATTCGGGCCTCCACTCGTGGCGTCTGCTTGTCTTCTCGTCTCCTTGTCTGACGAAAAAACTTTGGATCCATTTTAAACCCCTTTCCCGTGATCCAATCGAGCTGAAACTTTGCAAGTAGACTCGTGGTGATGATCAAGAAGATTTATCAAATTTTCGTTAAAAAAATTAATCAACTTTTGGATTTTTCATTTTTTGAATGGTTTTTTCATACAACTTATTAAGTTGTATGAAAATATTTCAACGCGTCTGGTAGACGCGAAACCTGATTATAGTATAATTTTGGATTTTTGGAAATTTTTTATTACTCCCTTTCGTAGCGTCGCCCGACCGAAGCCCAACGTGTAGGTTAAGCGAAAAAAAAATGTTTCAACTAGTAATTGAGAACGGGAGTATAATAAAAACTTGGTTTTTATGGGTTACTTTTTTACTTCCTTTCTTCTAAATCGTGGCGTCTGCTTGTCTGCTTGTCTGACGAAAAAACTTTGGATCGATTTTTAACCCTTTTCCCGTGATCCAATCGAGCTGAAACTTTGCAAGTAGACTCGTGGCGACGATCAAGAAGATCTATCAAATTTTCGTTAAAAAAAATAAAATATAGTATAATTTTGGATTTTTCAAATTTCTAATGGTTTTTCATACAACTCAGTAAGTTGCATGGAGATTCCGACGCATATGGAAGACACGCAACCCAAAAATGAGAAAGGGAGTGTTGTAAAAGCTTGTTTTTTATGGATTACTTTTTTACTCCCTTTCTTTTAACTCATAGCGTCTGCTTGCTTGACGAAAAAAGAAAAAACTTTGGATCGATTTTTAATCCTTTTTTCGTAATCCAATCGAGCTAAAACTTTGCAAACAGACACGTGGCGATGATCAAAGAGATTCTATCAAATTTTCGTTAAAAAATTAATATTTATAGTATAATTTTGGATTTTTTTTAAATTTATTGTTTTTTTTTCAAATTGGAATCATTACAGAAAAGTTTGATTACTACAACGGCGGCCTGATGACGTCACGGAATATTTAAAATTTGAATTAATCCGTCGGTATAATACGTACTTTTTTTTATTATTTTTTTATTTTTATTTAATTAATAATATATATATATATATTTTTTCTACAATCATACATAAATGTTTACAAATATATATTTTTTGTGTGTGTATACCTCACCAAAAAGAATTATATTCTTGTGTGTGGTGAGGGAGTTACGAATTTCAAAAATTTATGACAATTGGTTCACAGATGACAGCAAAATTCGGTTTTTTGGAAAGAAATCAAATTATAATTTATTTCTCTTAGATTTTTGCTTAGTTTTGAATAATTCTATATTACTCAAATCTGGTTCAGACTATTTTAAATCATTTGACGCTCTAAATGCTGATAATTGAATCTATCAAAATCTTGATTTAATTTACTGACAAATGTCTTTAGAATTTAATTTTCAAAGCATGAAGTGGCTTATCAAAGCTCAAAACATCTGACATTTTAGAAATATATTTAATTTCTGCAAGTTTAGTGTTATGTTATATATTTTAATTCTCGTCTTTAATTATTAAGATTTTCATTCGCCAAAAGGAATGTTAGAGGAAATAAAACAAAAAAAAATCTAATGTAGATAAAGAGATATTTTATTAGATTGTTGACATACATATTTTTCTAGACATGTTTCATTTTCAGTCAATAAATTATTTAATTACACGACGGTAAACTAAATTTACAAAGAAAGGGAGTAAAATAAAAACTTTTTATGTTTTTATGGGTTAGTTTTTTTTGTATATCATAATATTGTATTTACATAAAACTCATGTTTCAATGTACAGACTGCAGGCGTCTGATATTTATGCAAGTCGAAACATTTAAATAGATTATATCCGGGATACAGCGTTCGAGACAAAAGATGGGTCGAATTACAGAATCGAACGAGTAATAGAATATGTTGTGTGGGATAGTGAGTTGAGTAGGAGTAGATTCGGGCGGATTTCTTTAAAGATTTTTTTTTTCTTTTAATTCTGCAATAAAATATTAAATAACCCAACATTGTCATGCGTCCACGCGAACATCCAGTGTCCATCTAGAAAAAAAAGAAGTGTTTCTGATTTGTAAGTAAATTTGTAACACTACTTAGGTTATCAGTTAACGTGAACATTGATTTGAATTATTTACTATTAAAAATCATAATTATCAATTGGAGCAATAAAATATAAGTGAATTATTAATGTCATGATTCATGATATGAAATATAATAAGAATTGATTAAAAATGCAATAATAAAATGTAATAATATTTCACTTTTTGAAATATTAATTTTATTGTTCTTTTCATAATTATTTAAAACGTTACTCATTTCCGGAACCTTCTGACATCTTTATTGGTGTTCGTGTTCACCGATATACATATATATTAGTTGTTGAACGTAATACTTAATGGATAAATAAATGCAATTCATAATGCAAGATAGTTCACCTGCAGTAATTATTGCACACAAATAGGTAACTTATTTCCCACAAGCACTAAAAATAATTGATTGTACGGCCATTGATGAGAACTTGTGATATGACGATATTTGGGATGCACAAATTTAAATTGTGAATGTTTCTTCAGAACTTTCTAAATATTTTGTAGACGGTTATGGAAGATGTAAGATATCTGTTTAATTATCAGATTAGGATTTGAGGTATTATATGTGCCACGAAGATATTCAGTAATGCATTATTATTATTCTTATCGGATATCAGATGTTTCGGTATTTTCATGTGATATAATGTACATTTATTGTAAGTTTATGTGTTGATATGCTTTGAGTTTGGTGATACCTACCGCTGTTTTTAAGCGTAATTTAATATAAATGGTATTATAATTATAGTGAATGTGCTAATATAATTTGTACCATTATCGTCAATCCCAAGAATCTCAAGACTTTAAGTTTTGACATGGCTTAAGCATGACCGCGAAAGGTTATTAAAAATATCTTAACCATTTTAAAAATTGTATGAAAATGGGAATTTTTTATGTAAAATATAAAAATATAATTAAAAATGTGGTGTATATTTCTTGCATCTTTTCATATGTATTTTTGATTCGCTCTTGCCCCAGAATTCTGAAGCATACCCATTGATTTCGTTAAAAAGCTCGATACACACATTAATTAAATGATTATATAATGAGAATTATTAATTAATTGATTAATTAAATTTTTTAGAAAAAAAGGATCAAATTTTTAGAAAAATTATGATGAATTTAGGTCGATTTTCGACTACTTCGATTTTGCTTCAAAATATAATAAATCAGGAACTACAATTCGGACCCCGAATGGGACCCAATTGCGTGATTTTAAGTATTGTATATTCGTAAGGATTTGAAATTACAATGTTTTTGATATCACCTTGAATGAATTGAACGCTTCAACGAAAGTACACAAGGACGACCCAAAAACCGTGCTATGGTTCTATTGCAGCTATTCAAGGTTTTACTTTTCATTTTCAAAGAGAGAAGATAGTAAAATCGCGTTCAATGCATTTTTTCCCGCTGCAGCAAATGGCATTGCGTGTTTTTTCGAATCAATTTTTTTTTCACAAGAAGATGATTGCTGATGGATTGATCTTCATTTCTCTTAATGTGTTATGAGGCCGCCGGAATGGTTCCGCGGTTTGTAATTAGTGTTTCATAAACCGGAGTGGAAATTTTTTCTCGCTATTAGGAGGAGAATTCGTCTCATCAATCCACATCATCGTTGCCCAATGGCAGCGGCCGCCGAGCCGCGGTCGTGAAGAGACGCTACCGTTTTTAATGTGAACTAGTTTGAATTTAAAAAAAATTCATTAAAATAATGGCAGAAGCGTGATACATTATTGACTGGAATGCTAAGAACACGGTACTTTAGTATTCGGGTGTTTATTTAGTAAATGGATGACACAATCGTATTAAGAAATCAAAATACGTTTATTTTATATTATTTGTTTACTTAACAACTTTAACTATGTAAGATAATTTGATGAGTAGATGCTGGAGTTATGCTCTCAAAGAAATTTGGGTACATAATAATATTCCACAAAGTATTCATTTCACTCATTTAAAAAAATATTCATACCTTTTACAATACAATAATTAACTTTTAAAATTAAAAATCGGAAAACATGAAAATATTTTGGTGCCCACAAAATATTATTTTGTACATTTATTTTATTTTAAAATAAAATTAAAACATCTAAAACAATCGTCCAAAAATTTGAGAAATATTCGGCGGCGACGAGCACTTTTTCTTGTTGCTTCTCTTGATATCACATTTTTCTATTAAAAGGTATCAAATTTTAATTATTTATTAAGTTCCATATATAAAAAAATACATGATATTTTAATATGATAGGTAGGTACTTACTTAATTCAATTCATAAATTACCAAATCAACTATATTCAAGAAATGAATAAAATTGTTCTATTTTGTGGGATTTATAAAACTGTATGGACGTGCGACAACATAATTTTTCAATAATATTGCAAAGTAAACAAATCATCTTTAATTAGTAAAAATTTGATTAAGTCGACATATCAAAAAGTATAAATAACATTTATTCTAAAGTCTTGTCATTAAAAATACACAAGTTTCCGCAGAAAAAATGGAGCAATAATAGAAGAGAATTTTATTTAAAATTTTTTATTATTATTTACTATAATCTATAAACATATCTACTATTACAGGCAAAATGAAAAAGTGCAAGAACAGTTTGTTCGCAAAGTGGTTTTCCCAGAGTATCGAATTCCCAACCTAACAGTATCTAAGCGAGCCTTTTATCGCTAAAAGAAAACCATTACGTAATCTTATGGTATTCAGTATTCAAGGGTAAGAATATAAATACACCAATATTATCATAAAACATTTTGCATAGTAATATTATATCATAATAAACCTCTTTTTTATCTGTTCGCAATCTTGTTATGTCCTTTTTGTACAAATGATTTACGGTTCTGCAACTTCTGTCGAACCAAGTAGTGAAGGCGAGACTTTTGGGTAAGAATTTAATTTAAATAAAACAAATCATTTAATCGCTATAACCCGTATCCACGGGTGAGATTTTCGACTCACAATCTCTCACGCAATCTCTCACGTGATTCTATGGGAACTCTCGGCTTTCGTAGCCCTTATTTACATATCAAGTCTAATCCGCTTAGAGATTCGCCGCCTCTCACTCACTTCACACTTGTTCATTTCGGTCACTTCACGTTTTTTTATACATCAAACGACAAATTTCCGTTTATTGACCGTTGCTGTTCCGTTCATCAGTTAGGTGAAGCTAAATCTCCCCGAAAGCATTTAAAATTAATTAAATGCTTGTTAAATAATTAATTCTGTCTATATAACTTTTCTGAATAAACTGTTGTTGTTACGTATGTATAGGTAGGTTGCATCTCTTTTCCAAATCGAACGCCAGGTTTGAATTTTCGTCTCTTTCAATAATCTTTGAGATTATCTTCAGATCAAAATCTCGGTACGTGGATACGAGTCAATTTTTATATTACTAAAAAAAAACATAGTTTTTTCATATAGTTACCTCGGGTTATAATATAAATGAAAAATGATGGGTGATTATATAGTTGAGATAAAATTGTATTGCAAATCGCATTTAGAAAGCACGTGCAACCTTTATCTGCATGAAAAATTTCTGCGGTCGTGTTCTAAATATCAGTTTACGAATGAGAATGATCAGGTGCTTTGTATTCTCATTAATATTATTTTATAAAATGAAAGCATGGACCTTTACAAAAGAATCATAAAAGATGGTTAAAATAATTTAAGTAAAAAAGATTGCTCAAAATCAGCTGGATGGATTCAGTAACTAATTAATATTTTATGACTCAGTTGAATAAAGAAATATGATGGATTAATTGGATAATTTGTGATTGTGATTAATTCATTGTTATTGTGTGTGCAAAATTTCAGCTCAATTGGATATTGAAAAACGGATGAAATATCGATGATAAAACTCCGTCTAGACAGACAAAATAAGCGTAGTAATAAAATACAGAATTATAATAATGAAAATTCTAAAACTTTATTTAATAATGCAGAAAAATATTTCTAAGGAGAACATCATCATTTAAGAACCTGAAGAAATTTTTTGGTCAGTCTAATGTGAAGTATTTTTGGGGGGTAGTAAATAAAGTGGTTATAGCTAAAATCCAGTGAACGGGTAGGGCGTGGGAAAATGAATATATTATTGTGCCTAAATTCACCAAAAGGAAAAGTTGTACTTTTGTAACGTACTGCTGAATAAGGGTGTATCCCTCCTGACACAAAACAGAAGATTCTTATTATCCGTCGAAATTACGAGAAAGGGGGATTATCCTAGGCAAAACTTTGAGTAGGTACTACAATGGATTATGTTTATATTATGAAAGAAAGATGTTTAGAAAAGGTTTGGATTTGGAAAAGGCCCCGATATATTTACGATATATAAAATGAAAAAAAAAATTATAAAATGATATATTTAACATTGTCGAAAAATATTAATGTCTGAATAGCACCACTTCTATTTCAAACTGTATAAATCAATTTGTAAATAAAATATTTGGTCTTAATTTGAAAATATACGAAATTAAGTGTACCAAACGTAACTCTATTGCATGAAAACTAAAATAGTGTTTCAGGGTTATAATTTGTTGATTTTATTACAATATATTTGTTCATTTTTTTTTATAGAAATGCTTCAAGAGTAAATGGATCTATCATAATAAAATTGATTAAAAGTCTGTTGAGCTATGGGTTTAGCAAAATGATTTAATAAGTTTATGTTAAATTTATCAAAATCGAGAGCAAATACGAAAATCGTGTACTGCGGCCTCTTAATGAATTAAAATATAATTTTTGTGTATTTATTTCTCACCGGTAGCAAGTGAAAAAACTATACAAATATAATAACATAAATAACTCCAGCATGAAAAAACTGTGGGCGCGCAGTGGATGTCCACTCGATCCAATTCCACCGCAGCGTTGCCTCTTATCACCTTTTGCACGTTCTGAGACATTTTTTGTTCATGTAATCAGCAAATTCAGAATCTGCAGATTCATAGCATCTAACGGAAAGTTGTGAAGGTGCATTACAAATCATTTATCATCTGATTGAGGCCACTATACGTCAATACTGGCATAAGGGAAGCGAGAAGAAGAAGAGTATTTTTTACGCATATCAGATGACCAATCTCCGCGATATGGGAGCAAAGTTTCATCCGCGTACTGTACTCTGAAGTCGACTGCAAATATAAAGAAATCATTCTGTTGGCATACCAGAGCAAACGGTATAAAAATCAACCCCGTTTTGCCAGTAATCACGAAAGACAAGTAGCCAGCCCCGTCGGTAATGCGAACAACTGTAATAATTAACATTGTACACGTTTACCGTGATGTAAATATAATGATTTTCCTACGTGCTTTATTAGTTATGACGCCGGTAACCATTGGTGCGAGCAATGAAACTAACCAAATGATCGGACAAATTACATCTTAAATAATATCATTAAATTATAAAATATGAATGACTAATTAAAAGTATTTCCCAGCAAAATTATTATAAAGTGATAAATTGCTTACGTCCGTTAAAATCATTTGACATAAAAAAACAGTATGCTTCACAGATCAGCTTTAATTAATTTCAATGAAAATTTGGCAAGAATTATCAGAAATACTAGTGCTTATAATGAAATAACTATGACGACGCATATAAGTACCACAAGATAACTTGAAGACAGACGAACTATAAGCGATATGAAATAGCTTTACAAAATACTCAATAATCGTATAGATTCACCTGAAATTTTGAATTCGATACACTTTAATATCCCGCAGGGACGAACAAGAGCACCACGCCTTTTCCACTTAAATCATTGGAGAACAAACTACGGTAAAAACTGTATTAATAACAGAGTTCTAGATATCTACGTCAATGCCTTTGCAGATCTCGATATTTTATATTTAAGTTATGAGCAGTTTACAAAATCCCTTACGTATAAACTCGCGCGACGACATTTTTCTTCCCACACATGTGAACACATACACGAACACATAAAAAAACACAAATACACACACTCACACAAATTCTATGACATGTTGTTTTTTCTTATTTTTTTATCGATCCTGGTATAATATTCTTGTATATATATATGTGTTTTTTTGTAATTGGCCCAAGACTCTGTACATCAATTATTGTTTTTTTCAAGATTTATCAATTATATGGCTGTAAGAAAACCAATAAATGAAAATAAAAATATAATGATAAAATAAAATATAATGCAATAAAGAATTCATATTTTTCGTTTTGAAATGTATATGCATACGATTACTTTTACAAATATTTAATGTCTATCGTTCTACTCTTTAAACAATCTTACACATTTTAATTTTGCATTTTTGCTTCCCTTGGCCAAAAATAAATAAAATTTGTTGTATTGAATGACATTCAATACAACAAATTTTCAAAACAATACAAAAAGTCTTTGGTGCTTCGACCCACTGGAGGCAAGGTTTTGAAAACGCTTTATAAATTGAAAAATCAAAGCATTTTAATTTATTGATCAAGTTAGGTAAATACTATTTCATAATTATTTTTAGATACATAAGAAATTTACTTATAATATGCTTAATAAATAGAATCTTTTAAAATGTACTGTTTAGTTTAAAGCATATTTTACTTTCATTAAAATTCTACATTTAGTTTTATTTATTAGTTTTTTGAAAGTGAAGGTGCTAATAACCCGTGGTTTCGGACTTCTGTTTTCAATGGTGGTAGGAAGCCTCTCATGGAATATGACTTATGGGTGTATCTCGGTAATTTATTGACATTCCTTTCCAGCGGAATTAGTCCCGGTGCAAGATTAATTATTTATAAGGACCTGGAGGGGAGCGGTTGAATTATAACTTTAGGCGGAACGAAATAATTACGGAGCAAACGGGAGTTTCAAAATCGATTAAAGTATGTGCTCCATATTGGATTTGTTTCAAAATGCACAGTACAGTAGTCAAGGTGACAATCTCATAAGCGAGGCATGCATGTGTAACATTTCAAGTGCATCCTGTGATGAATACCTTCATTAAACCGTTTCACCACGGTGTCGGAACGTCTAATTGACTACGGACCGTCTGCGTCTGTATCAACTCAGTTAATAGTAATTTTTTGTTTCAAGCCACGTATTCACAAATTGTCCCTCAACATCATGTGCGGCATAGAGTCTACGAGACGCTGCAACGTCACGCACTGTTCCGCGACGTTTCTACGCATTTCTACGTGCCGCGGCAACGTTGCCATGCGCACGGTTTAACATACCGCGCGTCAATACCACGTGGTATGTTGACAAGCTAAGACGCATGCGCTACAGTTACATATGCTATATGATATGATATAAAACAGTATTTCGTAATATTGTGTCTTGCTTGGCTATGGAAGACCCGATCTTTTGTAATAAATTTTCAAAAACAGTTCTCATTTTAATGAAATTGACAAATGATCCGTCAGACATTCGAAGATGGCATAGAATATCCATCCTTCTTTTCATTTTCGGTAAATACTTTCGTACTCACCACCTTTTTCTGCTCTTATGTTTCAATTACTCGTTAGAATAAATACGTACGCAGCACTAATCATCATAATCCTTTTGGGCGACGTTTCCGCGACAAGTGATATGTGAGTCCCGGTGTGTACACGCCAAATGACCGCGTCATTGTCCCCGAAACATGAGCGTAGATGTTGATGCGACTGATGCGTAGATGCCGCGCGGAATGTTGCACTATTTGTCCCCTAATGAATACATGGCTTAATGTATATATTTCCGCGTTTTCAACCAATCAAATGAATTTTTTTTTAAAATGTTTTAAATTAATGTTTACTGTAAACCAAGATAATACAACTGCCCCTATTAGTGGGTTTAGTGTCAAAGCGCTCATTAATTTTAGATACGAGTATACAATGTCTTGATTAAATAGTTAAAATGAGAATTATTAACAGGTGTTTGATTTTTTATTTTAAAAAAATTATTTGCATTAGTTTAATTTATTTTGGCAAAAAAATTCAACTATTTATGTAAAAATGGCTGAAAAAGCCAACTTTGTAAGACAACCATTTAAATAATTAAAAAATGTTTTTTGGTTATTTAAGATCATAATTAACTTCACTTACTTAAAATATCATGCCACTGAAAATAATCACACGTTTTTCGATTCTAAAAATTCGGTGGTTTAGTGATTTATTAATTAATTTAATAAGCTATTAATTGTCATTTTAGAGAAAGGAACATGTGTAACATCATTGAAAGATTTGGCACATACTTCGTGGTGCTACATTGTAATTTAAAATATGTTTTATTGTAACATTTTAACACACACAATATGAGTTATTAAATTATTACTATAGTTTCGAGAGGAGCAGTCCCTCTCATCAACAGGTGTGTGTATTACAAAGTTAAAATAATACGTATTTTAAATTAGAACATTAGGAATATTAAACGTGAATTTAAAAAGATTGTAAAAACATAAGCTGATGTTTTTTTTTTTTTTAAATAGAGATGCGAACACGGAATTTGTGTCACATCAATATTCTTACTATTTTTAAATTAAGCTAAACGCTTGTGGTATGAAAATAGGACTAACTTGCTTGTCACGAGGTGAGAGTCCTAACCACAAGACCAACAAGCTACTCTGTTTATGGATACCAGGAGCATGAAGTGAGAACATTTCAGCGTGACATTTCCGTAAGTATATAATTTCAAAAAATGAATAAAAATATACATATATTTGGTAATCACTCTATCACTATTATTATGTATCATATTACTGTAGTGGAATAGAAAGCAAAAGGAATTGAAACATTTTTGTGAATGTTAAATACGTGTTATCCAGCAGTAATAAAGTGTTCATTTACGAGTGATATGTTGCGAAATAGTGTAATTAAAAGAATAGCTTTAAGTTTAATTTGTTTTAAGGCACTTTTTACATTGAGTTGTTAATTAATCATCCCGATTATAATAATTTCGATGTCTGTCTGTCACTCATAACTTAGTGAAACGTCCGTAACTTCTTTAGGTAAAAATTTTTTTTTCGAAATTATTTTTTTACGAAATTATTTTTTTTTGGAAATTTTTTTTTGGAAGAATTTATTTTCGAAAAAAAAATTCTTTCTTATTTTTTTGAATATTTAACGATTTTTTTCGATTTTTTTTCGATTTTTTTTTATGAATTTTTATTAAAAATAAATTAATACTTATTCCTTAGGAACCTACATGTAAAATAACGATCATTTTTGACGGGTTACAGCCAGTTAATTAATAAATCGCTAATTAATTTCCAGTGTTTTCATTCATTTCTCTCACAGTCACGATACGTGACGTTATTCACATTTTAATATATTATTAAACTCTGTGCCTTAAATAATTTATTTCGACGTTTTTTTTCAAAATGTATGTCTGCGCAAAAGTCACGCTTCATTGAACTCACTGCAAGCGCATGATGGATAGGTATCTACCTAGTGAATAAAATATTGCGTTTTCAACCACTGTGCTGTGGGTCCTTGCTATCTTATCGACATATCTAAATCGATGTATAACTCTTTTTAATCTCCGTAATGCACGATGCGACGTGCTTTCTATTTGATCTCAACCCCGCATTAGCCGTAATTTATTGGTGGTCTGGATCCCACGTGGTCTCGGCCCGAATTAGCATACAATGCAATGATCGTCGGCGACTGCAGATTACAGTGTGGGTTAACAGGTCCAATATTTGCCTTAGAATAATTAAACTTCAGGATGCTGCCTGCATCTCCGAGACGCCCGACTCGACCCTTTCGCGAACGGTGACGTTAAAAAAAATCTAATTTCAATAAAATTATTATAATTCATCACGCGTGGGATATAAAAGTAAAGGCAGCAATGTACAATCTTATTTAGTACATTCCAAGTTAGTTTTTTTTTTATATTGCTGCCTTCATTTTATACACCACACACGGTGTAACTCGTGTATCGTATTTTGTATTAAAAAAACATACTTATAAATAACTGACCGGTTCAAAACAGAAGTAATCCAAGTAGCATTTTTGGCAAAACTTAGCTAAGTCACTTTTTGGACTCCTTGGGTGTGAATTAAGTTTGTAAGAAAGTAATCCAAGTGCAATTCAGTACTTTTTTGAACAAACTCTTTTTTTTTGACATTTCTGTTTTGAGTTAAAATTTTATTTTTTTACTGCAAATGTGATCTAAGTTCATTAAATGCTACTTGGATCACTTCACCGTTCATTATGTCTAAGTTATGTTTATATCTATCATTTATCAAACATCTTTTAAAACATATGATAGAGACAATTAAAATATTCACAAAAACGCGTTTTATTCATTATCTCAACATTAACAAAATGCTACTTGGATTACTTCTGTTTTAAACCAGCCAATTATACTTTATATTTCGGTCTTGGTGTACTAGGAATAATGTTACCAAAAATATATTTTGCTCATTTAAGAAAATATATTTGATTCTACCCACACTCCGAAATATAATGCCTAGCAAATTTATAACATAACCATGTTTCATGTAGTCGTATGCTTCTTTGATAGCAATCAAAAATAAAACAATTTTCGCCTTTTTACGCCTTTAACAACACAAACATATTTCACTTGACTGGATATGAAAATACTATTTGTTCTTCTTTCTGTGTCTTCTCAGGTACCCCCGATGTTGTCGATCGCCTTTCTATCCTGCGCCTGTCATAACAAATCCTCCACCCGCCTCATTCTGGTCTACTCTCTGATGTTGCACAGCCAGGACATTTATTTTCTACCAACTCCCTGTCTT
Source organism: Agrypnia vestita (assembly GCA_016648135.1). Classification (NCBI taxonomy): domain Eukaryota; kingdom Metazoa; phylum Arthropoda; class Insecta; order Trichoptera; family Phryganeidae; genus Agrypnia; species Agrypnia vestita. The sequence goes on along the minus strand of JADDOH010006596.1, from coordinate 98,033 downwards.
CCTTCTTATCTTACGCTCGAGTATTAGTTGTAGGAGGCGATATTTTTCTCCGTTATCTGAAACATTTAATGAATTTATTCAAAAGAAACATTAATTTTCATATCAGGAGTGTACTTGCCAATTACTCCATTTAAATTTGAACATTATTAATATTATCTAGCAATAAAATACTTGATAAATAAATATCCTTTTATTTTTTTATATTTAATTATTGAACGTGTTAAAGATCATTATATGCATTATTGAAATTCAAAACTGCACCCATTGTAGAAGGTGTAACAGAGCTAGTCCACAATTTTACACAATAGAAAGCAAACCAACTTTACAAGTGGATTCCTGCCTTGATTATGAGTCGAAAATGTTCAAGAAACCATGACCTAACATTAATAGTTATGGAGATATGCAACATCTAAGTTTTTATGTTTTTCATATTTCTGACTTATTTTTTGCAAATCGTTGGACTATTAGTACTGTAACTTAAATCTAATATGAAAAATTCATTCCCTTTAATACAAGTCAAATAAAATAATAAAAAACTTTCAATTCCAATTGGGATTTTTTCAGGATTTTTCTTATTTTAATTAACTTTTATTGAAATTAATGAATTTTTCGTAATCAATTTAAGATACTGAAATGATACTTCAACGTTTTGTAAAAAATCAAGTCAGAAATATTGAAAAAAAATGCACAATTTGATATTGCTTAACTCCATAACTATTGAAATTGGGCTCTCTTACAGCCAGTATTTGTTTTAAATTGATGTCTTGACGCAGTATTAAGAATCTTTACTTCTGATAGCGTCAGTTGGAGCCTGGAAAACTCTTTTAAGAATAGAATAATCATCCAAGAAGGTTCTGGACGGCATTGATTAATTAACGTGAAATTTTATTAAACTATGAATAATCACAATCTGAAGATTGTCGACATATGTTTCGAGCAAATTTTGACCTAATACGACAAGTCCAGTAATCTTATAACCAGGAGAGCACAATAATACTGCATCCAAGGCCGTGGATTAATACAAGCCTGAGCTGAGCTGTTTAAAAAGGTGGTCGAATCAATCAAATATCTTACGAAATCATTTTGAAAATATTTTTACGCGACTTTGCGTAGTACAATTATAGATTGAATAATAGTAGGTAGTTTAAAACTACAACAAATGGATATACACTTATGTTTAAAAACGGTCTAGAACCTAGAACTTCGGATAAAATTGTATAATCATAAAAACGTCTATTTAAACTAAAATGTCCATATACCTTCAAATAATGGATTTAAATAAAAATTTAATATAAATATACAATTAAATCTTCTTTAGTTATGTATGTTTGTCGTAAATATATTATTTTACAATTATTATAAAAACGGACATAAATTTTTTTGGTATTAGTATAAAAAATGTATTAAGCATTTTTTATATTATTATCATCACCAGATAGAATAAAGAAAAGATCGCTGAGATGACTTGGTGATGTGAGACGTTTGAGTGAGGAGATGGTTAAGAAAATATATGAGGCATGTATTGAAGGCGGCAGGAACAGAGGGCGTCCGCGAAAGACCTGGCGCGATCAGATACAAAAAATATTTGGGGATGGCTCTGTTAAAAGCTTCAACAACCGTAGAGCTTCTTCTTTTTCTTCAGCCTTCATCTCTACACTGCTGGATATAGAACTCTTCCATATCCTTCCAACCTTTCTTGTTACTTGCTAATTGTAGCCATTTCTTTCTCCCACAGCGGTTATATACCGTAGCGGTTATATTATCATCTTTTTTGAGGTCTTCTGATGCCTCTTTTACTCTCACGAAGTCTCCACTCAGAACTCTGGGAGTCCATCTTGTTGCATCTTGCCTTACAACATGTCCTGCCCATTGCCATTTTAGTTTCGCTACACTATATCCATGTTATCCACTACTCTAGTTCTGCTTACTCATTTCATAATTATTATCTCTTTCTTAAAGCATGGATCTCTCAGTGGAACGTTGCGTGCATTTGAGCTTTTCTACACTATTCTTTGTAAGGGCCATTGTCACCACTCCATGCGTCATCACTGGCAGTATGTACGATTTAAAGGCTTTTCTTTTTAGGTTTATTAGGATCTCTTTATTCTGGAAAATATGTTTGAGTTTGCCAAAAGCAGCCCAGCTCATTCCTATTCGTCTTGGTTAGTAAGTTGTTATCTTCACGATTAATTAAAAATCGAATGAACACAAGTAGTACATACATAGTACGACTTGTATGATTTTTCATACATGTGTATTTAAAAAAAAAAAAGTGTAAACGTATGATTGACGTTTATGGATAGGTACTGAAAAATATAAAAAATATTCACCATGGTTACGACAATGACGCATTTTTAAATAATTTTTTTCGACATATTTCTCAGAGATACTCTCTAATTTAAGGGAAGGGGGGGGAGGTCATCCAAGATGTCAATTAATTTAAATATTCTCTTGTACATGTACATATTACTCGTACATATTATTATTTTGTATCTATCTTTTTATCTACTAAGTTATTTTATACACCTCTTTATTTTGTATATTACTTTTTTTGTATTATAACTTAATTTCTTATATTGAATAATCGTGATTTAATCTAGGAAAAGAAAACTATTAAAATGAGAAATATAACTACCCCAGAAAAGGTTTCACCTAGTGTGGTTTTTTAAGCTAGATTTAAAAAAAGTGTAATTGTGATAGTATTTGAATAATGTATAAACCATGTATACTTTCGGAATGTAAAGATGAAGAAAAATAAATTAATAAATATATTAAAAAGCTAACGGCTTTCAACTTATACTAATTGAATGTACATTCTCTTTTTTAAACATTTTTAAACAGATTTATATATAACTAGCTTTAACCCTTCAAAAATTGTTTCACCTCTTTGTTTCACCCTAGTATATATTAGGTCCTTACATATGAAATTGGCATTTAGTATGGGAGGAACATAAAGCCGATTTTTTTTTATTATAATATATTTATTTAATCAAAGTATGTACCATTGCTATCTATGCACTTTTGCCATCTCATAGGTAGTTCATCGATCCCTTTACTAAAAAGACCATTCGGACGGGAATCAATAAAATCTTTGAAGGCGGTTTGGACTGCCCCATCGGAGTTGAATTTTTTCCTTTGCAAGAAGTTATCCAAATTTCGAAAAAAATGGTAATCTGTTGGGGCAAGGTCCGGAGAGTACGGTGGATGTCTTAGACATTCCAATTGAAGCTCCTCTAATTTGGTAGCCGTCTGTTGTGCAGTGTGTGGTCTAGCGTTATCATGAAGCAGCAGTGGCCTAGAGCGATTAACCAGCCTCGGTTGTTTAGCAGCTAGCTTTTCCATCATGGTTTGCAGTTGCTGACAATAGACATCTGCCGTAATCGTCTGGCCAGATTTAAGAAAGCTGTAGTGAACGACACCAGCACTAGTCCACCAAACGCTCACAAGTAACTTTTTTGGAGTCAATTTTCGCTTGGGGCATGGTTTGGCTGGTTCGGCAGGGTTCAGCCATTGCGATGAGCGCTTTCGATTATCGTACAGGATCCACTTTTCATCACAGGTAATGATTCGATTTAAAATCCCTTCATTATTGTGCCGGTTGAGTAATGCAACGCAGCAGTCAACGCGCGTTTGTTGATTTGCTTCACTCAATTCGTGAGGTACCCACCTTTCAAGCTTTTTCACCTTACCAATTTGCTTCAAGTGGATTAAAACAGTTTTATCACTAACACCGCAGCCTGCAGCTAACTCGGATGTGGTTTGCGATGGATCCGCTTCCACAATAGCCTTCAATTCTTCATTATCAACTTTGGTCTCCGGCCGTCCACGGGGCTTGTTCTGCAGGTCGAAATTTCCAGAACGAAAACGTTGGAACCAAAAACGCACTGTGTTTTCTTTTGCGGCACCGTCGCCATACACATCATTAATCCTTCGAGCCGTTTCTGCAGCACTGGTGCCACGGTAGAACTCGTACTCGTAAATAACGCGATATTTAAAGTTTTTCATTTTGTAAACTGAGTGACGCAAAGAAAAAAACAATTGAGGAAAAAACAAATGAATTATAATTTTCAAAACACAAATACATGAGTAAATAGCTGTATAAATTTGGATTTGGAATTCCTAACCAAAGAGAAGATATTTGAGATCAAATTTGCCAGTACGGCAAAACGCCAATTTCATATGTAAGGACCTAATATTAATAGTATTTTTATCGGTCCACGGAGACTCGACGGTAGCAACGGCCGCTTCGGGTTTGCTGGCCCGAGGTTCAAGTCCCATTTCCGGCCGTTTTATTAGTTTTTTAGTCGTGATTCGAACGAAATTACGGACGGAAATACAGACAGATGGATGGACAGATGGACAGACAACGAAATAATTATGTTTAATTCATAAGAAATAAGTAAATATTATTATTATTAACGCACATGGAAGCCAATTCGAAAATTCACATAAAAGAACCCTGACTTTAATTTCAAAGTACGAGTAATTTGATTCTTTAAAGTGTTTCGCTCGCTGGGATCCGGAAGAACCTTCCACAACGTGTATCCGCGAAGGCTCTATACGGAGCTTTGCATTGTGAAATGGAGGGCGGACGTCACAACTCGTGAATAGAATTTGCCACACCGGATACCATATTAGTTTCAACTTTGTCTTGTATTCTTTAAGAAACACGCCGTTGCATCTGACTTCAATTGAATAACGATGTTCAAGGAAGCCATGTAAATGCATTTGTTCACCGTTAGATGTGCAAATCAGATAATGCACTTATACTCGAGCAGTCGTAAAAATGCAAATTCTAATGCAACGTGATTAATTATATAAATATTTGCCGATTTATAAGGAGCTGTATGGAATTGCGAGAATGTTAATGCGGAACTCATAGAATAATGCTACTGTATTTATTATAACATTTTCTCGGTGAAAGCTCATCTTCATTATTCTAACCCATGTTGCGGATATATTTACATATTTAACAAATATGTAATTTCGCTGCAAAACAATATGTATAAGATAAATGATAATGTAAAATACTAAACATTGAAATTTATTAAATCCGCGTGTTTATATACAGTAGCGCGTGTTACTGTATATATATATTTTTAATCATTTTCTATTTCTCGTTTTTTTTTTTAAATACATTTTTCCTAATGTCATATTTTGAAATGAGGCTTATTGGCACGAAAATGGAATTACCGTGATTAAAATTTAATTACATGAATGCTCAGAATGAGCAAGATGATACTAACATCGATATCGTGTCTTCTGGTTTAAGTTTTCTGGGATGTTCTGCCGTGTTTCTACGATGTTTCTATTCGACGTTTCGGATCTCATAGAAGGGTCCATCATCATGGCTGATTTTTTAAATATTGAAAATTTTTGAGTAGGTACACATATTAGAAATACATGGCGCTCTAACAATGAGATTCAAGCGGGGCTTGATCCGAATATTCATACATTTAAATATGACCACTTCAATTATAAACGATTTTTTTATAAATTGAATTGCCTGCCTGTGTATGGTGAAGTAATGTAGAAAGAATTATCTTTTTTTCCCCATATATTTATATATAAAATTAAATCGTAATGTACCTTGAGCTAGATTGAATTACCTGAATTACCTTTAAGTTTTTAATCAATAAATAAACAGTAGGTACATGTATCTTGATACAAAAAAATTTTTTTTTAGATTCTAAATAAATCATTCAATTTCGGAAATGAATGAATTCATTTTGACCTTTGTTTTTTGTATCATTTTTATAGTAAAAGAAACTAATGATCGGACATAAAAAGACTGCCATAAGTTCTGCGCGAATAACTCTCTCTTAACGATGCGATTAATTTAATCCTGAGCATTGCATAGATTTAAAATCTCTCATGTTACATTAAGCGATTGTCATTCATTGAAAAAGTTTTTTTTAAAATTAAATTCTGAACAAATTTTTCATTATTAACGTAATAAAATATGCAAGGAGAGTCTTGACAAGTGAACAAAGCTGTTTAGCAATGTATTATATTGTAATAAGCCCACCCAAAGAGCTTGAATTGTTTGCAATTTATTACCTGTCGTTCCATCATCCGCGCTTAACCCATCTAACGAGAGCTGATGAACGCACATACGTGGCTCCGTGATGACGTACAGACTGATGGCTTTGGAAGGAGCATTAGTATTGCTCGTTGGAAGATTTTGGCTAAGCTTTCCACTTGAAATGTTACGATGATGATTGAGTTCATAAAGCATCATTAGAGAAATCAATCACAGCTGTCGTGAAGAAACTGTTAATTGCTACCCGTAATTATAATCTCATTTCCAGCTAAATCGCAGACATGTATACAAATGTGTTAGTAAGTAATTAGCAATACCCAATGGTGTGGCGGCTTCTATCCATGTATCGCTATTTTATAAAGTACCGCACAATGCAATGAATATACAAACCAAAGGTACATGCTGTCAGGTCGAATTCTTTTAGGGCTAGACAAAGAATACAAAGTTCACTACAGAAACATTTAGACATGCACATGTTCCTTAGTCATAGCTGGTGTTGCGTGGTCACCTGCACTGTCTAGACAAGCTTTATGTAACATTTGACTAATGATTATTTTAGCAGTCGTTAAATCTAATAGAAATAACGTGAGAATATGTACTACAAAGAGTATTTTTTTAAATATATTGTCACGGATCGCGGCTGCGAATCTAAGACAAAATAAAACACTGGAATTTACTTAGCGATTTTGTGAATATTGATTTATTATTTAATTAGATTAACTTAACTCTAGTCTCGGATTCACATTGTTTCGCAATTTATTAATACTTTTTTATCGCTGGGTAACAAAAAACACTGCACTCACTTAAATCGTCAATTAGGTACTCAGCTCGATTATTTCGCTAAATTTTTGTCGCTCCGATTATTTCACGACTGGCCACCCCAGTTGTCGGTTCGCTGTTGATATCACACCGATAGAAATTTCAAAATAAAACTAACTGCACCGGTTTTACAGATAAATTAATGTTTTCTCGAACGTTCGACAACCGCCTAAAATTTATGAAATTCGTGTGGTTCATTTCAGAAACTTCTAGCATCTTCTAATCCTAGTGCAAAAAGTATAGATTGCTGTAAAATGTTTGATTACGCACAATTCTTTCCGATTACTTCACATCTCATTACAATTTTAAAGGTAGTTAAATAAATTATATTAAAAAAATTGTGCGTAATTAATATTAAAATAAAAATATTCGTTGTTAATATACCATGTTACTCAGGGTTTCGGTATAAAATATTTCAACCGTTGCACTATCCTCTACACTAATATTCAACTGTTGTAAGAGACTGCTTTTCTGAGTTTCTGGATATGAAAGAAGCACACACACGTTGAGTTATTTGGCAGTTCTATAGTAATAAGAGGAGCAGTACCTATCATGATCATTAGCTACAAAACAAACGGATGCTTGAGATAAGTGAGGGTGTATATTTTTCTGTTTTATAATGCATGATTTTTAAGGTAATTAAACAGTAGTATTTTTTTTAAAACATTTGTTTTAGAGTATTGTGAAAATTTATTTCGTTCCTATAGCTTTTGAGCAGTGAATCCGCATTTTATTTATTAAAACATGCACACAAAAAAGGTATACATAATTGGTGAGTCTGTCCGTCCATCTATCTGTCTGTTTGTCTGTCTGTCTCCCTGTCTATCTGTAACTTCGTGTAAAGTCCGTAATTTCGTTCGAATTCACGACTCAGAAAAACAAATTAAACGGCCGGAGACGGGGCTTGAACCCCGGGCCAGCAAACCCGAACCATCCGCTTAACGCATGTTGCTACCGCCGCCTCTTAGTGGACCGTAAAAGAGATACTATAAATATATATTAGGGCTTAGCAAAGACGCCAACCAATTTTCCTTAATTTTTTACGGGTTACAGCTAAGGTTCATATAAATGTATTATCGAAAGAATATCTTATTGAAACAAAAATATATATTTTTAACATAGGTACGATAATATTTTTGTTGCATACATGTATTCTTTCATTGGTATTTTAATACTTTCACAATGATTCTTTCATCTATATCCGAAAGTATAAAAAATCATATAAATCTACCCCCTTCCCTTGTGCGATATAACAAGTATGTTCTTATATGAACCCACTGCGCTCCACTAGGGTGGCAGCTGTTGAGTATGCGGAGAGCAGAAGAAGTGGGGGATGTCGGGCACGTGACTTCATCTAATTAGAATTTCTCGCGGATGCTTGAATATGCAGATAAGGTCTCTCGGGTAATTTGCGTGGTTGAAGAGAGGACATCCTGAGAAACCCCGGTGCGCCGTGCCGCCGATTACGACGTTAATTCGACTAAATATAGCTTTATAGAATATTGTACTACAGATTTAATTATGTAAGTTCCGTACGCAGTGATAAAAATGCTTCAATGGCGTGGGGTAGTGGGATTAAATTAAAATATAAGATGATTAATAATGTAAAAATTCTGTCAGACAGGGTTGATTGTAAAAAATGTATTTTGGCGAGACATTAAGACCATTAAACAAACATAAGGACACGGGATTACTTAAACTTTAAAAAAATAAAATTATTAAATTTTCACACGAAGCTAACACATGGTGAGATATTTTAATGAAATAAATCTTTTCTATTTCGGATGTAGATGTGCTTCCTTAGGTATACATCTTAATAATTTAGAAGCCTTATAAATAAAAAATCTTTAAAGATAAATAAAAAACTATTTACTTCATAAATAATTAGATTTATCGCGTAGCCCAATTCTAGATAGTATTTCCCCTTCCAATCAACTTCACCCACCCATAACTCTCTCTCTCTCTCTCACCTAACGCCCACCAAAGTTGATGTTCTATCTCTTTTTTCTCTTATTGCTTTCTTGATTGTTTGTGAATTTGTTTTTGATTAGTAATACTCAACCTCGATGAAGGCTCAGCTGAAACTAGTTGGTTAAAAACTAAAAAAAGTGGTGTTAAACAAAGCGCTATTTTATATAAAGAAAATAATTATTGTTAAAAGTTATCACAGCATTTTTTTAAATATAATACTTTTTTTTACTGCACCCAGAAAATACCTTTCATCCTGTCATTTATTTTTATAATGATGTTGCGCAGAAATAAAATATTGCACGAGATATATAAACATTCAATCATCATTTCATTTATAAATAACCATAGCCATGGTCAATGTCAGACATTGGATCTGCTATTTAGAGATAAAATTCAATATAATTGTGTAAACGTTTGGTGTGATAAAATATGTAAAAATAATAGATAATTTTTAATTGGATAATGTCACCCATTTAAATAAATTTAAGCATTCTCACTGATCTCCGACAAATGTGATCGAAACATGACGACAAAAATTCGTCATTTTTGTTACCAACGTATCTTTTGCACCCGTAAACGTCCAACTTACGTTTTCAAATATTGTAGATATTTCCTTATTCGACAAGTAACAGTGCTTACATTTTAGAAAATTAAAATATGTGCTTTTACGTCCGGGTACTTAGGTTAAAAACTTATTTCTGAATTCGGTTCTTACACAGCAGGTACCTATTGTAGCTTACATAAAACGGTTTTCGAATTTCATTATTTCATAAAACCCAGTTATTTATGCTTGGTTTTCAATGTTCTACAAAAAATTCTAATAAAATGTCGTTTAAAGCATATTTTAAATATTGTTTATTTAATAAAAAAATTATATGAAAAAAAATAATTAAGCTTTATATAAATTTTATTAAAAAACTCAAAATAAAATAAACTAATTTAACTTAAAAAATAAACTAACGCTATTCAACATTGCATTTTAAAATTATATTTGGTGTTTCTCTTCAAGAAATATGACGCATATAAAAAACGCAAACCGTTCACTGAGGGAATTCCAAAGATTTGTTACAAAATTTCTGAAATTAAAAATACGAGAATTCTTTATTTGGCTAACGAAGAGGGTTGAATACTTTTCAGAGCATCACGTAGAAAGATATTTTTAATGTTTATGAATATTTAATGAGAAAAAAAAGGTTTTTCTAGAGCTAAGCAACCGTTCTTCAACAATTTACATCATTGAATATTTAAAAAATAATAAAATATAATTTTTTCCTACTGATCAATACATAACATACACCCATATAATATTTAAACATAACCATGAGAGTACTTATTGTATTTATTCGTTTTTTTTAATCAAAAATATCAAAGGGATAATTGCTAATCTAAAACCAGTTGACATTTTACCATTACCCCTTGAGGACACAAAAGTGGACGTAGTAAAATAAAATCATAATTTGGAAAATAAATAATTATAAAAATATTATGAACAAATGTATATTTATAGGTATAATTTATTCATCAAATATTAACATCATCTCAGTTGCAACATGCATAAAGTGTACATGGAAATAAAAAATCTATTAAAATTAAAAAAAACGCCAGTTTGACGTACACCTGATCCTAATCGAATGAAAAATAGATTTAACTTTGATTGCGTGACCTTTATAATCGTAAATGATTTTTTATTAAATTTAACACCAGTTCTGACCTAACGGCACCAAAAAACTTTATTGGCAATCTAATCAGGCCCTGACAGACGTTAACGTACTTACCGGTTAAGTTGCGTTAACGCATTCGTTATCTTTCGACATCTTGTCAAAACAGTCCATCCGACATGAGCTGTTATCATTATTTTCCTCAACGTGACAGCTAACAGCCTTCTAGAAGCTCGTATGGCCACCTTCTCGGGTTTCCTGACCACACTGTACTTAAACACCGTAATTTTTGTCCATTTAAGACAGATGTTGTTTTTATTCACATTATTTTTTGCAGTTGCAGAAAACAGTGAAAACACATAAAGGATATAACAAGGTGGAACGCCAAACGATATCATGATTTATTTCCGTATGCATATTGTAAGCAAAATAAAATAACGCGATTAATACGTAGGAATCCTCAACCGACATATCCTTGAAATCAGAAATTGGATTCTCTTTCATTTTAAAGTACTAAAATTATTTTAGAAATCTTAAAAATCCTATACGCTTTCATGTAGACGTAAAATTTCTTTCTAGAAAGAAACATTCAAAATATGAACAGTTTAAGAATGAAGTCGAATCTTTGATTTTAGACAACGATGTATTGATATATTGCTCACATGTTTCAAATGGTTTTTGTATGATAAAAATTACTACTTTAATTACTATTAGTGTAAATAATATTTTTTTTTATTAAATAAATAATTTTAAGTATTATTTTACTATTTACTCTCGTATAATAAGGGCATAATTGCGAGCATTATTCAAGTATTAAATGTATTTATCAACATTCACCATATTTAAAAAAACGCGATATTCTGGGCATTAGATTTTTTTCATATTTTATGTAGAGATCATGCACGGAATACGTGTTATATTAATATTCTAACTATTTGATAACTGCACTGAACGGCTATGCTATAAAAATAATCTAACTTCTTAGCATCTTAATCACTAGATCAACAAGCTACTCATAAGTTATATTATTTTTTCCATTGAATTTCATTCACGCAGCGTTACATCGAAGGAAGGATGGAAGGGTATGGAAGAAAAGTTCAAAGGAAGGAAGGATAGAAGGTATGGAAGAGGCCTATATCCAGCAGTGGAGCGATAAAGGCTAAGGAAGAAGAAGAAAAAGAGTTCCATACGAATAGCATGCGATAGAATTCTTTGTCTGTAGCTCCCAAAAACGTCACTAGATACTTACAGTTTTAGTTACCTTTCAGATTTTATATAGCTCCCTTCTAAGTTTAAAATAATTTTATTTGTACTTATTTTTTTTAGAGGCATGGAACTATAAAATTGAATAAAACACTATAAAAAAGTAACGTATCTAACGTGCGGTCGGCAACACAATTTAAACACAGAATATCTTGCCAAATTTATTTGAAATATATGAGGATCTTTTTAAAATTATATATAACATTGCGTTTTATTTTATAGGCACATTTAAAATTATTTATAAATTTATTAATATTACCCTCCACTAGTGTTTATTGGAATGACCCAATTTTATATTTATAATTGTCATATTGTTTCAAAAGAAAAATCTAAAGTTGGTATTATTTATTCATATAAATATATATTGAGAAGTACCATTAACCAAAAATCATATTTTAATAACTGGAAATTTTGATATGCAGTGAAAGAATATAATAGAACATAGTATCTGCTATCTACATGGAAATATAAATAGTTAATATTAAAAATAAAGACATCGTTATTCACCAAGAATCAATATCAATTAGAAAATAAAACAATTTTTTTCACAAAAAACTATCACCATCTCAAAATCAACATTTTGTCAAGTTTTCATGAAATATGTCTACAGTGCACTCATTCTATTTTTTTTTTTTTTAATATTGCTGCCTTCGCTTTAATAGGTAGGTACCGTGTAGGTACCCCTCAAATGTTAAAAAACAAATTAAGTGAAGTCAGTGAAGGTGAGTCATATACAAAGTGTTTTTCTAATAAATAACATGTAAGATGCATTAACATTATTTTTAAATTATTTTTGCCGCATTCGACAATATTTTAATATACCTAAATGACAATATTTTAATATAAATAAATATAATTAAAATTAAGTCAATACGAAATTTTTTGGAGGTGCTCACAAAAGCATTAATCAAATCGTATCCCGCTCCCGTCTGGCATAAAGAAGAACCATAAACATAAAGACACTGTTAAAAGTACACAAAACATTAAAACTTTTCGAAAACCGTCTTCTTAACTAGACTAACCGGTTGACAGTGTAATAAATCGTTTAAAGTAATCCAATTTATAAGACTCTTCTGTATGAGGAGGCTCATTTTTGTTGTCTCAAAAGACAAAAAGTGGATGCGATTTCATAAATACGTCAGTCATAAAACATCAGCGGCGAAACAGCCTCGAGAAACTTTAAAAAAATGACGATTAAGGTCCGCATTACGAAACGGCACTTGAGGTGTCCACCCGGTGCGCGACGCCTGCGACCGGAGGTGTACTCATTGAGACTTTGCGGCGAAATTACAAGACGAGTTTCGCCGTCTAGTTTAGAGGAAAAGGAAGCAGTGAGCCGCTATGAATATTAATATAAGCGGGAGCGAGGTCACACAGATAGGGATGCTGCGGACATTGAACTCGCTGCTTACTTGAAGGCGACTTCAATGCTAGCGATTGCAAAGAATGAAACCTCGACCTTTTTATGAGGAACTTTATTTTATTAAAATTAAACCGTATTGTAATATCACTGACCAAAACCTTATTCTCATTTAGCAACCACATTATTTATTGTACTTCTAATGTCCTTTTTTACCACATAAGGTGTGGGTGAGTACATGATAAATATAAAAATCAAATAAAGTCAGCGTGCTTTACTCAAAACAAGTTTGTGTAAATGTTAGTTTGAATAGATCAAAGGGCCATGAAGAATGATAATCTGCCTCCGTGTCGGCTTATAATTTAATGTTTCGATATTCACCTTGCTTTTCTTGTTAGGGAGATGAAGGTATTCCTTTAGTGGGGTGAGCTTGACTGTACTTAATTCAGGAACTATTCAAGTGACTAGCCTTACGCCCGTGAAAAATCACGGTAATTTGGTGGGCGACCGTTGCGTGTTGCCTGAGCCATTGCATATTGCGCGCTGATTGCTTGTCTCACTCTAATTATCAAAGTTGTAATTTCACCTTTATTCCAATAACATAATATTTTATTAGAAATAAAGGGCCAATAATAAAATATATATATTATTAAATACATTAAGTTACGGAGAGACAGAAAACGAAATTATTATGTTAAGATTATTCGTGTAATATTTATTATTAGATAGGCAAATACGATGGTTGTGGTAAACGCTTTGGGTTAAATACAGAATGTGGATTTGGGAGCGGCCAGATACGCGAACCACAGACAATTATTCAACGATTTCCATAGATACGTGTAAAATTTCAAAGGAAAAGGCCTGATTTGTCAAATTTACTAACGATTTTTAAATTGGAATTACTCGTTTAATATAAGAGTGCGGGATTATTTTATGACATTTTTGGAATCAGGACACTCAATTATACCGGAAGATTAGTTAATATTTCATACAGCTCTTTTGATCGTTTCGAAAATGGCACAAAATGTTGCTGGTAGTGCCAGCTGTGTTATAAAATACATTATGGCTTGTGACTGACGTCACACCGTGATTGTTTGGTGCTGTATTTCCAGGTGCCACACTGAAAACAGCTCACTATAAAAGTATTAAATGCAAACAAATAAGCTGCTATAATGCAGTAAAAAAACTAGTGAAACAGATGTGACACCACACAAAAAATACGTGATAAAAAATATATATAACGGCGTTATTCGGAGATACCAATGGAGCTAAAAAAAACCGTCATCTCCTATCAGTTTCCTTATTACTGAGGAACATAATTCTCTAGCCGTGCCTTTTCTAGCCCTTCCACATTTCCAGACACCGTTAGTTTTTCCAGGATGTCGTCTCCTGCTGACGATTTTTCATGAAAAATTCAGATTTTTCATAAAAGATCCAAAAAATCTTGGACTTTATTCTTGGATCTTTAATTCGGATTGGATCGAAATTGAAACATAAATGCTCCTAGAGTAATTGTTTATTTTCCATAATAGCACATGAAAACGTTAAGCGACTCATTTTCGACACTATATTTATAAAAATTACCTAAGTTTGTGTAACTTTGTTCCGTGCCGCCTTGTGATTGTAGTCGTATTTTCCGATTTGTAAGTGTGAGTTGCTTCAAGCAGTTGTTTCATAAAACAATAACCATATCACATAAATAGTCATAAACGGCGCACTTCTTTTCTTCGATGTATGTATATATATATCAATATTTATGTGAATTCATTAATCGAAAGAATTTTAACAAATACTTCCTGTACAACAATACCTACCATTACCTGTTCACTTCAATGCGTCGTCATAAAACACCAATTGTGTTAAACAAATAAATATAAAATTTTATTAGGGTAGCATCTGCTCTTTCGATATTTCGATCAATTACATTCATAATTGGATAAAAATACGCTTTTTGATCACAATGATCAAAAAATATAATTATTTTCGTTCTTCTCAAATTGTCTTTATTTACTTACAATCACGCCGTTTCACGCGGGGGTAAGCAGAGAGGATATAGCGCCACACTCATCTGTCCTCACAAATCTCGCCTCATCCACATTACATACCTACATCTTCGCTCACAGTTCGGCGATTGTTGAAGCTTCTAACCACTCTCCATTGTCTGGTTAATCTGGTTAAGCCACGACGTCTTTTATTTTTGGTGCCATCAACACTTGTGTAATATATTTTTCTTACCATTACTTACTCATTAATTCGCTCAACATACCCAAACCATCTGAGCGACCCTTTTTACTTCCTTTCTTTTAACTCGTGGCGTCTGCTTGTCTACTTGTCTGACGAAAAAACTTTGGATTGATTTTTAACCCTTTTTCCGTGATTAATCGAGCTGAAACTTTGCAAGTAGACTCGTGGCGACGATCAAGAAGATCTATCAAATTTTCATTAAAAAAAGAATAATTATAGTATAATTTTGGATTTTTCAAATTTTTAATGGTTTTTTTATAGAAATCAGTAAGTTGTATGGAAATTCCAACGCATCCGACGAAACCCGAAAATGAGAAAGGGAGTATTGTAAAAACTTGGTTTTTGTGGGTTAGTTTTTACTTCCTTTCTTTTAACTCGTAGCGTCTGATTAACGCAAAAAATTTGGATCGATTTTTAACCCTTTTTCCGTAATGCAATTGAGCTGAAACTTTGCAAGCAGACTCGTGGCGACGAACAAGAAGATGTATCAAATTTTCGTTAAAAAAATAATTATAGTATAATTTTGGATTTTTCAAATATTTAAAGGTTTTTTCATACAACTCAGTAAGTTGTATGGAGATTTCGACGCATTTGGTCGACGCACGGAACCTGACTATAGTATATTTTTGGATTTTTGAAATTTTTTTATTACTCCCTTTCATAGCGTTGCCCGACCGAAGCCCAACGTGTAGGTTAAGCGCCAAACCAGTTTTCACTAGTAAATGAGAAAGGGAGTATAATAAAAACTTTGTTTTTATGGGTTAGTTTTTTAACTCTATTAACCAAGATAAGTTTTAGATTATTACCTAACATATTTATTATTTACTTTATCATAAATGGATTTGATACACATACGTCGATGTGATTTTATCTCCACTGCATTCAGTCAACTTTCGTTCCTCATCTGCCAGATTAGGCTTATTTATTCATATTTATATGTTTTTATTATTATTTATTTATTCATCAATATTAATTATATACCCTTTACAGTAGTCCCAATCACTTGTAATACACTTATGCCAGCGCTTTGTCCAATCTTCGAAATTTTTTGGAACGCAATTTTCTTTATGGTTTTAACAATGGTTGAACTCTTTTAGAGATTCTGTCTGAATATTCTTATAGCATCATCCTTTCGTATTTTTTTATGTTCGGGAATATAAAAATCATCGTCGGATATGAATATGAGGCCTGAGGCATCAAAACGGTGATGTTTTCAGTCAGAAATTTTGAAACCCTTGTTTCCTTTTTTCTACAGTTAAAAAATATATAGCACATCAAAATACGTGTAACCTTTTCGACAGCCAATGTGAAGAAGATATGCCAGAGACAAGTATACCAATCCTCTTCTTCTTATTCTTCAGTCTTCATCTCTCCACTGCTGGATATGGGCCTTTTCCATACCCTTGTTTCATTTGGAAGGGGTTTGGCATTAAAACACCACGCTTGCCACTTGAGTTTTGAAATCAGCCGCCCTTAACATAGGGAACACACGCAGTTTGTAGCCGCCCATTATGGGTCAGACGCTACTGCCTGTTGGTCTGCGAGAGGTATTTTATTTCCCTCCTGCCCTCCATATCTGACGAGCTTTCCCCTATTCGCCACCTGGGGATGCATCTCCTAGCGGTTACAGGCTCCGCCGAAGATTACCAATAAAATAAAAAGATTAAAATGTTCTTAGGTTTTCACGGCCACTCAAAATCTTCAGGTTTGTGTTTTCTGGGGTATTATGCCGTGTTATTACGACCTTTCTTGCCGACATTTCGAATCCCATTGCAGGATCCATTATCCAGGATGATGGACCCTGCAATGGGATCCGAAACTTCAGCCGGAAAGGTCATATTAATAACATGGCATAATACCACAGAAAATACAAACCTGAAAACAATATAAAAACACATTTTATTGAATGTAAGTTTATTTTTTACGTGATTTATTAGAGAATAAATTGCGCAAATTTGACAAGATAAAATATTATATTTTTAAGGTTTTAATTGAGACTTACTTATATATTTCAAATTCTTGCATCTTAGATAAGTCACATCTCTGGTAACAACTCATTAAAAACTAAAAACTTTTTACTTTATATTATATTTATCTTTGTATATTTGTATCTGTATTAAAAGTATTTTCTATCCTCTTTATGTCATTATTATGTTTACATGTTATTATTATTTTTTCTTTAAACTATATACATATTCTGTTAATGTACACTTTACCTATCTGTTGTAAAAGCCCTATAGGGCGTTAATTAATAAATAAATAAATAAAATAAAAAAGATTCCTTATACAAACAAAATATATTTTAAAATACAGGTGGCTTTATATTGAGTCGTTCCACTAACAGGTGAAAAAGTGCACAACAAAAAGATTTATTGCGTGAAATATTGAATAATGTTAGATACATACATGGTATCATGTACCTATATGTGAGCTGATCGCTACCGATTGTTTCGATAAAATCAGACTTTTTATACCAGCCTTACGACCACGAGATCTGAAGAACTGATTTTTAAATTTGATCATAAATGAAGAGGATCAGGTAGCCTACAATAAATAATACACTGGTCCCTACTTGCCTGCACGAATGTGATTTAAAATCGATAACATTACTATCGAGGCGATCGATCGTAGGTACTTTATGGTTGGATAGAATGAATAATGCATAATGATGATAAATCATACATCTTGAACAATCCATCTTCGTGTGTCAGATTTGCTGGGCATCCTGTACTTATATAATATGTGAAATTGAAAAAACCTTCCATCTCGTAGATTTAGGAAGCCGGCAATTGGCCTTATTTATTCAATGTCTACTTGATTGAATTAAAGTTTATTATTCGTCTGCACTACACCTATACTTTTACAATTTACTAAGCATTACGTCGTACAATTTTGAAACGTCTGTTGCCAAATGCATTTTCATTTTATTTGAAATAACATGCGTGAGTGTTATCAAATGAAGCGTACAGAAACATCACAAAAAACAAAAATAGAGATTGATGTGATTTAAAATAGTTTAGAATAAATAGTAGCAGTTTTATATTTGATGATTGCCTTTGAAAACATTTTTAATTAATTAAGAATTTTGTATCAACCACACGGCGTACCTTTACGTTTACCGGTTTCCTCAAAACGAACGCATACTGACTATCCATTAGTTATTTTATTAAACAGTTAATTTTTGAACAAGGCGTGGCTACAATTATGGTGGAGTAATTGGCAAGTGGACACTGATATGTGGAATATATCGTACAATGGGTTATATATAAAATTCAACTGATTATTAATAATATTGGCTTTAACGTTCAGCAATTTCTTGATTTCTAATATTTCTAAGTTATCCAATCTAAGGACTAGATTGGATAACTTAGAAATTCTGGTGAGGTCACAATTTTAATCGATATGATTTACTCAAGCCTGGGTGTTTTGTGATGTATTTCTCTTCTGTAATTGGGCATCCTAGCCTGTTAAAGCGTAACAATAAAAAAATATATATTCTAAGTTAATCTATATATTTGTCAATTATTATTATTAGATATTCTAATCTCATATTCTAATGTCAATTATTATTATTAAGAATAGTGTGGATAAAAAGTGTGGATTGTTTCCAAAAGTTGGTTCGCGAATTCCGAGAAGCCACTATTATTGAGACATCTTAAATGTACCCTCACTAAAACATTAAAATTTAAAAAAATTTAAAATTGTTCAAAAATATTTAAAAAAGTATCTTTTTCGACATTTACAATATCAATACAATTTTTCTATCGATTTTATAAAGTAACCATAAAATAACCAATATAACTTGATTCTAACATTATTCATTGACATGTAGTAATCTGTGTTATAACACGGTTTTAATTTTTTTTTTAATTAACTATGCGTTGTTTCGTTGCCAGTATAATTTCGAGTGGTGTTGTTACTCTCATTATCAGGTGATAGCTAAGCTGAATATAGTTTCGTATCGACTTGTTTGGGTTGTGTACATATTATGTTGTGGAATGTTTCATTAGGGACTTACATTTACTGGCAGTACTTCATAGTTTTTTCTGATTTTTTTGTGTTTTGACGGTTTATATGTTTTTTATAAATGACCTTCGCTTTCGTTCGCGATAATCGACAGTTAAACAAATACCTACATATCAAATAATAGTTTACCATAAGTCAAGTGAAAATATTCATAATTGTCTCTTACAATACGTATGCATTAATGAGTTATTAATCAAGACGTCACTTTTTTTCTCGATCTTGAACCGGCTACAGCGTTTCCTTCCAACTACCGTATTTGCATTCCTCTGCATAAATATTAGCTATCTGCGTAATTATTGTAATCATTATTCAAAAATTAAATACACCACTATCTATATTCTTTGCACTTCCTATCAAACAAGCTAAGGCTAATACAGAAGTGTACGAACAATAATGATACGCCGACTTGAGCGTGATTAATTTCACAGACATACACAATAATTGAGGGGTCAGAAAAAAAGCAATATTAAAAAAAAATTAATGCAGTCATCTAGGATTACTAATTTAGAATGTACGTACTGAATTCGAGATAGATACATAAAATCTAGAATTCAGTAGGTAAATTCTCGGTGACTGCTTCCATTTTTTTTAATTGCTGCCTTTGCTTTTATGCCCCTCAATTATGATCTGATTCATCAATTAAGAGCACACGCGAAATAATATTATGCTGTCCAGAGTCAGAATAATTCATGGTGTAGTGGTCGGTGGTTCGATCATCATTCCAGTACTAAGTTGCTTGTCCAGACACTGTATTTTTAGAACATACTTTCATGTAAAATATTTTTAATTGTTAAGTGGGCTTATTTATTGAAATCTTATTCTTCGTTCTGTAATATCTCCATAGATTTTTTATAACGGGTCACATGACATTTTTGATGTTTTATTTTTAAATTAGCTTTCAGTCCGATCACTTAATCGGATATGTGCAACAGTGCACGGTGAGTTTTTTCGACGAATGACCACAGACGTGGCACTAAGTGCACTCTCTCCTTTGTTATCATGATGCTGATGACTGATGATGGTCATATGATGGCACGATGTATAAAGCCTTCGTGACCAGCCTAAAAGCTACCCGTTTTCTTTTGTACAGTTGAACTTTTGTTATATGTTGATATTACAAATATGTTCCTCAATAGCTTTTAAGACGCTTAATACGTAATAACCTTTCGTCTGTGTTTATGACTATTTATGATTTTTATGGCCTTTTAACCCGGCTTAAGTGAAGGTTTAAAATATGGTAATATAAGAAAAAAAACATTCATTAAAAATAGCACTTCAGTATTAGTCACAATAAACTGAACTTGATGTCATAATATTGATTTTATTAAAAAGGATTGAGTTTTATTAGTATTTTAATTTCAGATATTAAAAAGATTTTAATATATATAATTCTACATAAACACGGTATCGCTTATGAATGCGACGACAGAGAAATGAACAAAAATTCATTTTTAACATTCATATAAATTTCTTTCCAATCACACTTTCTGTTCATATAAGTATAATAATAAAATAAAATATTTTATTCACGCTATATAAAAAAAGTGTTAGCATAATTTTCAAATATTTTTTAATATATTTAACATTTTCTAAGTCCTTCAGGTGACTATTGAGAACATCAATTTTTGTATTGACTACATATACGCAGACTTTAATTTAATCGTAAATATTATTAATACAACAAAGGAGATATTTATAATATCTTACTTGACGATAATAATAAAAATTGATCATGCAGTTAAAACGTGATCGTTACGGTCGAGAAGGGAAAATAATGAGGTTGTGAGGGGCATAAAGCTTTAATGAAAAATACTAAGAAAGGAAAGATTACTCGGACATGACTAGCATACGAATGAAGGGTATGTGGCAACGTGAAGGGATAAAAATAAGTTATCGAAGATAAAATAATGTAACCTAACCAGGAACAAAAACCTGGTGTGTCCAAAAAGGCATTTCAAAGTCTCAGCACCGATGTGATGTACATTAATAAGTATGAAAAGTATTGAATAGTGTGACTGGCGCGCGTCGGGTGCTTCATAAAATGATTACCTTGTTGAAATTATACATCCGTTCCTACACCAATAAAAGCCATCGCGCGGAGGTAAATCTGCAATTTAATTGATTTATTACGATCTTACATGACGCTTGATTAAACTTATTAAGATATGAGAAAGAGCTTCAAAAGATCGAAGATAAAAAGGCCGGATGAAGATTAATCAAATAACCCGTGGAATCAACGAATGAATTTGTGCTATATATTTTACTGATTAAATTTACTGTAAAAAATGCATATCCAGATTTATTTTTGCGCTAGAAAATGTATAATATTAAAATATAGGTATTTATTTGATTTACGTTAATGATAGTCATAAATAGTGTGTAATGCTTATCTAGCATGGCTCAATTAACAAGCTACAGGCGCAATATTTAAAAAGACAAAATTCTAAGATCTAAGATATTCTTGTTTGCTACAATTGATTAAAAATATATGAACAAATTGTAACCTAGTTTCACTATTTATTTATAACGATTCGAGCGTTTTCGATGCTAACATATCATCTCCAGTATCGTAATTAATACTAAACTTAAGACTAAAAGAGGGCTTGCGGAATGGGGTAGAGATTAGAAGAGTCCAGTGGGTATTTGGGCGTGGTGATTAGGCGCAGTTTGGAAATTGATCCTCATTTGGAACAACAGTATTTTCTAAATTGATCCTCTATCGAAACTGAATATTGTAAACTTATTTTTTTAAATATATTTGTTCACTCATAAATAGGTAAAAAGTATTACTTATTATGATTTAGTTAAACATTAACGTCATTAAAAAGTATTCTTAAAAATGTATGAGTCAACAAATGAATGTCGTGTACAATATTACGCAGGGGTGGAGTGAAATAATGAAATCTGCTCCAGGAATCTAAATTGAAGTTACACCACTGGCAAAATCTGATATCTGTATACACATATTCAAATCAGCTATAGTCAACTAAAATTTTTGGCACATAAATAAAATGAAATATGTATAAGTACCTACATTGCTCAACTTCTAATTAATTCGCTATGGTATGTGATACGTTTTGGTACAGTAATTGGACGTTATGGGATTTAAAAATATAACGTATTCTATATAACGCGTTCTATAAGAGATTGAATTCGAATAAATAAGTAAGACGGACCTATGGTTCGAATATAGTTCTTATAGATCGAAGATATTACGCGATGGAGCAGCGCAAGAAGAAGATACTGGATAGATCATCTAAACAGAATGAAATCCAGAATCTCTTACATTGCAGTTAATGAAATCCCATCTGGTCATCGTCTTCTTGAAAAAAATATTTTCACTGCCGTTCAGAATCTTCTGAATGTAGTTTTCTGGGATATTGTATGTCTGACCTCTCTGCCGACGTTTGGAATCCCATTGCAGGGTCCATCAGCAGGGATAGTGTGATGATAATGTGTTGATAATACTGTAATGGGATTCGAAACGTCGCGTCGGCCAGAGGGGTCAGATATACCTATGCGGTAGAATATCCCAGAAAACCATACACAGAAGAGGCTTCCTGGACGACCACTTAAAGGGATCTACGTTGAATCTCGACGTCCCAAGAGTAGCAGCCTCCTACCAGAACAGTTCAACAGATCTAGAAGAAGAGGAAGAAGAAGGAGAAAGAAGAATACAAAACCTTATTTTGTAACAGGTAATTATACCAGAAAAACTAGATGAAAATCCTACAACTGGGATTATATAAGTAATTCTTAAAAATCAACTCATCGTCAAATTTCCGTTTCAGCAAGTACCAACCGAGGAGCCTGGACGAGCCAAAATGAATATGAGGCAATATTTAGATACGCGAGGCCGACTCACTATTTTCTGGAGTGATTCGCGGATAAAGTCTTCGCAACTCAACATTGGTTAATAATAATATATTTTATACGATTGACATCAAGATTTATCGATACGTTAAAACAAAAGACGGCAAACGCCGAAGACACTGTTACGCAACACTAAATTACCACCAAGGACAACCTATCTAGCAGTAAAATCCTATTGTACCGACAAAAAGGCTGTGAGAATCGCCGAAGGCTCTATGTTAAGTTTTTTCCCCTCAGCAATCCGGGTTAAGTGCGGCCGCAATGCAAATAAGCCCCATGATTTTATGCCCGTGTACGGAGAACCCGATATTGACGTTGCTTTTTTCTCTCCGAAATGTACAATTTACAACGATGACGCTGTTTTTATCCCACTGACGAAGATGAAACACGTTGCGAACAAAATCGTCGCTATTCTGGTTCCACTGAAAAATCTGAATTTATGCAACTGAAACCGATAGTAAATTATGGAATTAATGTTTAGGATTATCAGTCACAATTGGATAGTATACACGTAGTGGGTACATATATATTTTTTTTGTACATGCTAGTACGGAAGTAAGGATCAAAGTTTTGTAGTATAAACAGTATTCAAACGATAATTCAGCATTCAAAAAATAGTTTCATTAATTTATTTGCACAAAAAATCCTTTCCTACGCACAAATAAATATCATATATGTGGGGTTTAAAATCAACGGCAGCAATATTTAAAATAAT
This sequence comes from Agrypnia vestita, assembly GCA_016648135.1. Classification (NCBI taxonomy): domain Eukaryota; kingdom Metazoa; phylum Arthropoda; class Insecta; order Trichoptera; family Phryganeidae; genus Agrypnia; species Agrypnia vestita. The sequence goes on along the minus strand of JADDOH010006596.1, from coordinate 74,061 downwards.
AAATAAATATTATCATATAATAATAATTAATAAAATAAATGCAATAACCAACATTTACTAATTGTAAATGTATAGAAGTCTAAATTTTACGTGTCTATCCTTTCAAATTTTTTTTATAAATTAATAGGTTATGTTTCCTATAAAATCTCGAATTTAGTACATTATAAATTAGTAATCCTCGGTAATTGCATTAATTTTTTTTTAGTAACTAACAGCATTCCAATGTTTTTCCAGCTACGCAATTATCGAAAGTAATTTATATACTCGTAAGAATTTGGAAAAATCACCACCAAATATTATATTCAACGCCTTTGTACAACATCGTTTTATTCTTTCCTACCCTTGAGAAAAGATAAAGCTTTAAACATGTTTTTCCTTAATTTAGAAAAGCTGCAACCCCTCATAATGTAACGGATGATTAGGCTAATTAAGAGAATGTATACCTATATCTTTAATAAATTAATTAAAGCATTCAATACATACATTTCGAAAATATTTTCAGAATATTCCAGAAAATAAACATATACCTACAGAATAGTACCTACTGTTCTTACACAGCAAGACACATAACTCACAATGCGCGGTGGTGAATTGATTACCTATAAAATTTTACGGCTCTTTACGATGGCCCTATACTTATGTATGAGTTTAACTACAATATCCAGCCGTGAGATATTAAGCACTTTGCATAATTTAAAAACGCCAAGTCTCTTTATGCATAATGAAGTAATTAACCCAAAAATACCAGCAAATTACAGGCATCCTTAGTAACTCAAAAAATATTTATTTAAAAATACATGAAACGCATTGCTTTATAGGTTATTTTTCCTGTTTGTTTGATAAATATAATTTAAAATAGGTCTAGAATAACACCTACTTATTTTTCACCCAGACCTTTTATTTCTAAAGCTCTTAACCCTTATTAGGTGTCTTGCTACCCGTGTTTTGACATTAATCCTTTTCTACTTACATATCTCTACATTGTACAAAAAGCCAGTGGCTTTCTAGAACTGGTGAATTTAGTTAAAGAAGATCTCCTTCTTCGTTTTTAACTACTCTTCCACGATCTCAATCCAATCTCTCTAGACTTTCATATTCTGTGCGCAATGTGGTCAGAGAAAAAGACCTATTTGATATGTAGTTTTTCCAGGATTTTTTTTAGTTTTTTAGCGGTCAATAGGATCTTTAGCACTCGTTTCACATATTTCAATTCAATTATATCCATTTTTTATCTCTGGATGACCTCTCAAGGTCCAAGATTCTACCTCGTAATGACATATAGAGAAGACTAACGTCTTCATCAGCTGAAAGTTAGTATTTGCTTAGAAAAACAATATCAAACAAAATAATAAATATTATGTGCTCATCAACTATCTTATTCAAAAATTGTATACAATTAATTTTAAGGATTCAGTGGGCTTAATTTGCAGTTTGCTTACAGTATTAATTAATTTGTCTATTATGACTACCTATATTCCTTCAATTATTTGATAGATTTATTTATGATATTATAATTAATGCCCACTTCAGTACAGACCTTGGTCTAGTGAGGTGAGCAGGATGCGTTGCAATCATGTTACTTACAAAAAAGAAGTATACACGTACGTAAACACCACATGTGTGCCATAAAAGCCTGTCATAAAAATTAAAGACCTGATTGCTGCATCCAAGAAATCTTCTCGCGAGAGTGTTGGACCTCCTCCCGTCTCTGGTAGTTTCTGTCATTTTTGTCATATGCCAAAATATTATTCGACCTTCTTGATTGTGATGAGTACTTCCCCACTGTGCCCTTTAGACAATCAGATAACCAAAAGTTTTTAAGAAAAGAGGCTCAAGGCTATAAAATTCTCCAATACTTTGTCTTATGCAACAGTACGGCTCTGCTTTAAATTGAATTGCATAATATAATATAAATCACTTAATTAAATCAAGTAAAACAAAATCATTTTTCAATAATAGATACATAAATAAAAAAATGCTGTGCGCTAATGTACTAAGTAATTTAAAAAATCCGGATAAGATATTATGTTACAGGGTGATGAAAGTATCCATTGTTTGCAGTTGGTACGTAAAAGTAATATCCACAAACAAAACGTTTGTATTTAAACAGATATATTTTTAACAATTTTTTAAATTAAAATTATTATTAATTATATGCAAAATATAAATGGGTTGATTATAATTTCACAGTGATAGTAAAAATAATAAATCAGAAATTTGTAAATTAGATAAAGTAATTTTCGTGTATTGCAAAAATATAACTTATTAACAAAAATAAAAAAGAATGAATGATTCAGACAGGGAATGATGTTTAGACATCAGTGAATTAATTTGTTTTGATTTAAGATTCTGTTTTCGAAGTTCGATTAAAAGTACGTATTAGGTGGGTAGGAAAATATTTAAGGTTAACCAACTCTCAATTATTTTAATATAATTTTTCTTAATTAATAATTAACCTTATGTAATAACATAAGAATCAACAATTTTTTGCCATTTGATTACAAATTTATTTATTTTGGCGGCGTAAAATTATGAGATTCTGAGTGAAAAACCTCGGTAGCTCGGTTATCAAAGATCTTACTTACCCTGTAAGAAGTTGTCGAAATTTTCCTTAAAAGTTAAACCAAAACCATCATTTAGTTTACAAGCAGTTTCTGCTGCTTGACTATCCTTTTTAAACTTATACAAACGTAAACACGATGAAACGACACTTTAACTGAAATAAATTGTGAGAATTTAGTAAAAAAAAAACGCAATTATTTTTCTACCGCACAAATAATTAGGTAGATACGTATATTATATATTGTATATAAAGTATATAATTTTGATTTAATTTTTTTTCACTTTGTGCTACACACAATATTTGAGTTATTTATCACTGCTACGGTATCGAGAGGAATAGTCTTTCCCTGGCAGGGAGTACTATAGTGCAGTATAGTGTCAAATAAGTGCAGTACAAAGTTTTAAAAAATAATATTTTAAATTAAAATGTTGCACCACAAAGTGACTGCCAAAATATTCAACGTATATAATTTTGTTCTTAAAGTGATTATTAATTTATTTTATCTTAAATTTTTATTTTATCTTTTTGGTAATGCCTAAAACAGCTCCGAAAAACAGATACGATCATCGAAATACATAATAGTGCATATCGATTCACTGCACAGCTATTGTTTAGTGTTGAAATCAAAAGAGGCTGGGCACGCCACGAGAGCTGATGTCTCGAGGATATCGGATCTTCGAAGGAGGTTTAACCGGCGAAAGGCCCCCAGGCCGTCAGTATTTATCAGATGAAATGACAATTTAATATGTGTGCATCGCTGATTGGATCCTTGCAGACCGAGGTCGTGAAGCTCGGAGACTGCGAGAAGTTGACCTTAGACCTGGATGGTCTAGATAAGGTCAACGAACATTTTTTGACACACTATCGATTGTCCTACATTCTGTATTGCCCTGGGTGAGATATTGGCTGCATCACTGTAATGGTATGTCAAAATTATGCAATGAATAATGGATAGTATTAGAATATTGTTCAATTATGATAAATTGCGCAATTTCTTATCGAAATCTCTGGAACACTCTATAACACTCTGGAATTATCTACAACATTCTAAAAACATCTAGTACAGTCTGAAGCGACGAGAACATTCTTGTAAATGATCTCGGAGGTTCGAAAAACCAATGTGTTTCATATAAAAAGGCAGAACTGATTTATGTTTATTTTTACGTTTGGCTGACGCGACTTATTCACTGATTAAACACTAGCAACCGCAGTGGTACCAATTCGCATATTAATTCAAAACAACAGATATCGAGAAAAATACCTACTTACGCGCGATAATTGAACGAAATATTCTAGCCGGCGATAAAAAAGTGTTTTATTTCAGATGATTGAGTAATTGAGAAATAGTGTAAATTATAGAATAGAGTTTTGATTAAATTCGTGTCCAGTGATATTGTGAATTTATTAAAATAATTAGTAAATCGGTGATTCATTTCCAGTATTTATATTTGCCTCGCAAAGGCACGTCTCGTGATAAATCTTTATTGGTGTTTTTTCGGTTTAACCTATACCTAATAATATGTAATATTTTTACTCCCTTTCTTTTAACTCGTAGCGTCTGCTTGCTTGCTTGTCTGACGAAAAAACTTTGGATCGATTTTTAACCCTTTTCTGAAACTGAAACTGAAACCGAGCCGAAACTTTGCAAGCAGACTCGTGGCGACGATAAAAGTGATCCAATAAATTTTTATTTAAAAAAATTTAATAAATATAGTATAATTTTGGATTTTTCGAAATTTTTAATAGTATTTTCAAATTGTCATCAATACATATGAATAATTAGCCCGACGCGTGTATAGGCATGAGACCTGATTCAATGAGAAAGAGAGTATAGTAAAAACTTTTTTTTTTTTTTTTTAAATAAAAATAGAGATGCGAACACGGAATACGTGTCACATCAATATTCTTACTATTTTCAAATTAAGCTAAACGCTTGTGCTATGAAAATAGGAGTAACTTGCTGGTCTGGAGTGAGATTCGAACCCGCGATCTTAGGATCACGAGGCGAGAGTCCTAACCACAAGAACAACAAGCTACTTATATGGTTTAGTTTTTTTTTTACCTTAATTAAGTCATCAATTTGGAATCTTTTAAATTTCTCGTATGTATGTATTCCTTCCCTCGCTATTTTTTCATTGATTCTGTCTGCCTTACGGCTGGTTGTCATGTAAAATAATACACTCACAGCAGATAACTAGCTGTACGTCTGTGAAATATCACAGGACATAATAATTGCACGATTTTGAATTCCCGAATAGAAATCTGTTTGTTTTCTAAAATTGACTTTATTCGCTTAAGCCTAAAATTAAATATAATAATAATAATTTAATAAAAAAGGCAAGATCATGTAATTTCAACACTTGCGCGTTCCTGGAAGAACGTTCTGATTGCGTGTCACACTCTAATCGTCTAAAAGTGGAATTCCAGCAAGTTACGGACGTTATTGGCCGACTGACAGACAATGAAATTATTATATCTAGATTAAATTTAAAAGTTCAATGTATATAGGGGTGGTAGACCTATTTTTATTTTAAAAAGACAATCGAATTAGTATGTGTAAGCCGTGCGTAAGAGGCACATTGTTTCGTTGTGTTGGTGTTCATTCCCGTACATTCACTACAAATATCATTCACTACAAATAAACGATGTGCCTCGTATGCAGGGTTAAATATTCTAATTAGATTTTCTTTCTTAAATGAAAATATGCAGGTATACCTATATTTTACAATAATACCAATTTATGAATTTTGAAAAAATTCTAATGAATGCTTTGACGTTTGTAAGTAATTTATGATTTCGATCATTTCAGGTATGATCGGAACTCTTGAAGGGCATTAAAGAGTATTTTAAAGTTCATTAAGGCCATTTGTATGTTTGAAAGTGTTACAAAATGTATTTTTTGTTGGTTTAATACGATTCAAGGAAAATTAATTCTCCGTACGAAAATGATGAACTCTTTTATAAGTACATAGATATTGCTATGATTAATGCAAAAAATTACTCGTTCAGTATTGAAAAAATGAGTAAATATATTTAGTTGTTTTATGGTAATGTATAAACATCGGGTACTATGTATAATATGTGCACAGTTTAGTTGGGAGGAAGTAAAATTAGATTACAAATATTTTTGACATCTTAGTATTATACTGATTTAGAATTAACGTTGTTGGGTAAATAACGTTAAGCGAAATGCATTAATTTTTAGTATTAGTATCATTCTAAATCAAAATCTTTTATATTATTAATATTTAAAGCATTAACTTTGTGGTTAGACATTATAACAGAATGTCAGTTAACTACCAGATTTAAGGTCTACCGGTTTCGAGATGAACCCGTCTCTTTGTCAGGACCAACACTACACTACTATATTCACAACACTATACACCAAAACCATAGTATTGTTAAACTTTCACCATTATTTATCACATGCATGTTAATCTTGTCAGACAAGCATGCACTAACTAGCCTACAGAACAATCAGGAATCTAACGGGAGAGAGTGAGAAGGGGCGGGATCTAAAGTGGGTGTTACCAAATATTTTGTGAAAGTTAAATTAAACAAAGGGCTATGTGGAAAATTTATTTGGTTATTAATTAAAGGTGCATTATTATTCACGGCTTCCCTATAATTAATTATTTAATTTTAAACCTTTATTATTAGTATTTAATATTTTCACACCTGTTTTGAGTCATATTTATGATTATTTTCTATGAGGTGATTTGAAAATTCAGAAAAATTGTTGTTATTAAGACACCTCACATGCTCTTTGATTCTAGTATTAGAATTACGAGAATTCATCCAACATTTTGTCTAAATATTTTGACTCGCCAAGTCCTATCGAGTCCTCGAAAATTGATTCTGGATCGTGGTTTTTTCCGTGTAGTGTATTTCTTTTATCCTGTCGTGCGGTGAAAGGTAAACATTCGTGTATGGACTTGTAAGGAAGCAGTCAGCAATGATCACTAGCGCCAACAACTTCTCGGGAGATTGCACCAAAGGATGGGGCGTCAACGTCAGGTGAGTCAAAAACCCGTCTTTTGAGTCGACCCTGAAGGAGTTGGTCCTTCGTTGTTATTAAAACTCTGTCCCAACATAGCCATCGTATATAATCCCGTATTCCTAGTTCTCTTGATTCTTGTTGGATACAGGTAATATTTCTTTGTCAATTTTAAATTCATGCTTTTAAGAAGGTACTGTTTAATTACTTAACTCTCGAAGAAGTTATTGACTAGTACCGAGACTTGAAAGAACTATTAAAGGTTTTAATACTCCTACGTGGTTTCCTTGTTGTGTCAATAAAAGTTTAACTCTGTAAATCAAAAAAATGTGTTCATGTCGATTTTTTAGTCATGGCACTTCATGGATGTGTTGTGTCCCAATACATGTGAGTAATGTGCGTGAACGATACCTACGCGAGAAAGAGGTAAGTTATATGACCGCTTCACGCTAGACAGTAATGTAGCGACGCACTTGTATACTGTTATATGTACACTGCACGCAGTATTCTGTTATAAAAATAATGTTAATTTCTCACATTGATAATAATTAGTATTTAACCGTTTTTAAAAATTTCCTTAATTTATTGCTGGTTATCCTCTATATTAATATAATAAAATATACAATGAGAGACTGTGACCTCTCTAGAAACTTAATTAGTAAAATATAAACATACTAGCTTTACAGATAATATGTTTATATAAAAAATTACTCAATATTGGTTCACGTCTTTGCTAAGCCATAGAATATATTTATATTATCTTTTAAGTGGTCAACGGAGAGGCGGCTGTAGCAACATGCATAGAGAGGCCGGTTCGACTTCGCTGGCCCGATTTTTAAGGCCCTGTTCCAGCCTTTTAATTTCGTTTTTTAGCCGTGAATTCCAATAAAATTACGGATGTTACACAAAGTTACGAACAGACAGACAGACAGATGGGCAGACAACAAGATAATTATGATTGATTATTAAACTCACGTAGACGTAACAAAATTAGAGTTTATCACCATATTTAATGACCATTATGAATAATCTTTACAATGGTAATGCCAAATAGTCAGAATATTGAGGCGACACGTATTCCGTATTGGCATCTCTAATTAAAAAAAAGTTAAACATATAAAAGTAACGAATATATTATATTATGTGTTAAACTAAATTTACCTTCTAAACAAATCTCCAATACTTTTCGGTCTTCAATGTCATCTTTTCACCTTCTCTCATCATATTATGTGGAATATAAAAGCAATGGCAGCAATACCAAAACAAATTGACTGCAGTCATCGATGATTACTAATTTATAATGAACTGAATTTTAAGATTTTATAGGGAAGATAACCTATAAATTTATAGAAAATTAGGAAACACAGCCTATAAATTTATAGAAAACGAGAGAAATCTACAATTCAGTAGGTACATTTCAAATAAGTAATTCTCGGTAACTGCATTCAAAACACTTTTAATTTTTTTGGATAGTGCTGCTGCCTTTGCTTTTATACCCGACATTTATTCTTTTTAAATATTTATAGAATTAGTATTTATGTTTTATTTTTGTTTTTTATTGAGTTTTCTAAATTATTAATTCCTACATTTGTGATGGATTACCTATTGTTTAATTTACTCTCTGGTCTCTTACTCGATGTTAACAAATGCGATGTGATTTGAAGTTATGCCGTGAAATAATACAGTGTAATACATAAATCTTCCGCACAACGATGATATTGCAATACGCACACTTTCCGGTTACGGTATAATTCAATGCGGTGATGGGGCATAATTAGCTGCAAACAATCTTTCTCTTTGAAGGTGTCTTGGGAAACAGCTACCTGCCGACCTCCCACCTGTGGACGCTACATAGTTGTATCGATTCCAAACATTGTTGTCTTTCGGAACAACTGATTGTAAATAGCAGTGTTACATCTTGCAACGTTTCTTGAGGGATAACCAGCGATATACCTAAATATATGAGGTTAATAAATCGCAAATGAGGGGTATAAAAGAAACGGCAGCATTATCCCGCTAAGGTGTTTCTGAGATATGTACAAAAAACCTGTCATTACTCAAATAAATTTCTCTGGAATCCATGAAATCTACATCTCATTGGAAATAAGTTGTTAAAATCAATGCCAACTCAGTTTTCTATTCATTTGTTTGTTACCAAATAGTAGACGATGCAGCTTTTGCTATTTGCATAATAGGATAGTGCTGTCTTTGCTTTGATGTTTTAGACTAAAATCAACTTCAACTGTCACATTTGTATTAAACGGCCATTTTGTCACGTGATACAACCTGGGGGTAGATTGGTTTAAGTGGATATTGCTGCCTTTGCTTTTAATAGTGACTTGGAAGGAATAAAGCAATACTTTTTATAAAATCTAGAATTTCGTACCTACATTCTAGATTAGTAATCCTCGATTACTGCATTCAAAACGTTTTAAATTTTTTTTTGGATATCACCGCAATTGCTTTCATAATGCCCTCAAATATTGAATTTTTTATACATGTATTGATGATTATTTTCAATCCTAAATGAGATATTTTTTCAAATCCTATGTCATTCCCACTACTACATATTTAAGGGCAGATTGCAGGGGTGTGCAGTGAGAACAAGAAGCATGACTTTCATTTAATAATTAATATATATTTGAAAAAAATCAATCTACAATGAGATATTTTTTTAAAATCCTATGTCATTCATACTACTACGTATTTAATGGCAGATTGCAGGGGCGTGCAGTGAGAACAAGAAGCATGACTTTCATTTAATAATTAATCTTCTTGTTCTTCTTCAACAGCCTTCGTCTTTCCACTGCTGGATATAGGCCTCTTCCTTATTTTTCCATTCTTCCCTATTGTTAGCTAATTGTAGCCATTTCTTACCCCCCACAGCGACAATATCATTATCATATAATTATATATAATAATTATATATAATAATTATAATATAATAATACAATATCATATAATTAATTTATATTTGAAAAAAATCCAAAATAAATAATATTCTGGCAGAATATTATGAAACATTAAAATCTGAATAATATGTTAATTATTGTGATAGAAATATTACGTGATATGTACCTATCTTATTTCGGTTACTTTTCAAAATATATTCTTGGGAAAAAGTCGTGCTTCTTGTTCTCACTGCATACCTCTGGCAAATTGTGTTAATTTAATTCTAGGAAGTATTTTCTAATTTATTTACATAAATAAAAATATTAAAAGTTATCATAAGTTGTTTCAAACGTGAAGAGGGGCACGAATGAGGAATTTCCTTAATCAATTTTGAATATATAAAATATACTGCCCTGAGAAAATATAATTTATGCAGCCTGAGATAATATAAAATATACTACAAATATTTTTCATTGTGTTTGAAGATTTGGTGAAATCCCAACCACTAATCCATTATGTAATATATAATATTGAGTGCACTGCATCAACAATTTTTCCCAGTTGCACTCTTGGATACTGAGGAAAATATTGTCACCCCACCCCATTCTCAAGATCCACATATTATCAAAATTTTGAAAGTTGTATATATGTTCTAAAACATTTTCTCTCATGTAATTGAATGGACTATGCTAGACACATCTGCAGTTTTTCTCATGAAATAGAATACATCGATTTTGTAGCTGGTAATGATTGAAAAAATTAATATGAATTTCCCAAACAATATGACCATATTTATCAATTTATTATATTAAAAGTCTCAAAACAGTCTGGGCATTTCGGAATGTTTTAGAAAGAACTGGAAATCGGTGGAACATACGAAAATATACGAGAAGATTCGAGAAAAAACGTTCGAACCGCGAACCCGTGAAAATATCTCAACATACAAATTATGCTTCAATATGTTGATTGAACGCGCCTGGTACATTCAGGGTTAAAGCAACATAACCCAAACCGATTCGCTTCCCTAGACGGGTCCAACTCGGCTAGACCAACACCGACACATCTCATAGGTGTGTTGCCCGTTCCAGATAGCACGCCTTGAGTTGTAAAGTTCCGTAACCTCGCACAATAACCCCAATCACCCGTGATGACAACGGTGATTCGTTTTACTGATGATACCTCATCAATTAATCTCGCCGCTTCGGTTAATGTCTCGTTCCGGGCCGCGATTGGCGCGATCTGCGTGTAGCCGGCCAATCCAATCCTCGGGTTATTGGGGTCAAGCTGTTGCCGCGGACGCCGCGCCGTGTCATCAATAATTTTTGACCAAGTTACACATGCGCATCACGTGACGCATTATAATTTATTTAATTTTTTTTCAAATGGAAAAGTCAACGCGCGAGATTCGCAAAAAATGTTATTTATTTCCCGTCTCGCTTTGTATTGGAGATCTTTGCAAGCATGTAAATCATCGTTGCAAGTATGTAAATCTGCAGTAGGCATTTTAAATTTTGCATTTATTTTTAATGCAATCTGTTTTTATGACAAAAGAATTACATCACAAGATTAATGGAAATTTTCAACGTTTTTAAGTCATTTGACGACCTTTGACGTGCGCTCCGAAATTCCATTGCAAGCTATTATTTGTCAAGGCTGAGAAGAATTTCGAAAGCAGGGTGACTGCGGGAAATAACGTAAATGGTGCTCTGAAGGCTCTGGCATGTGTCAGTGAAGGAATCTGTAACGCAAACCAAGTGCAGCGGTACATAATGGAGTAAAATATAATTTGTAGAAGTGAAGCCCGGGATAGCAAAAAAAAAAATTATTTATTTAATACACGGTACAATGTACCATTAAAAAAAAACAATGTGTATAAAAATATAAAGATTGATAGGTATTATTAACATAAAAACGGAGATAAGCTATAATTCTATCAAAAGCAACTCGTAATAAAGTGGTATATAAAGAAAAACAAAACATTAAGCGAATGACATAAAATATAACAAAATTACATCAAAATGAAATTATAGTTATCAAATCAAATTTGAAACTCAAGAATCAATAAAACTACAACAAATTAAAATAATAATAAACATATTATGACAGAAATTCAAGAACAACAAAATCACAACAAAATGAAATGATTGTAAACAAATCAAATCTGAAACTTGAGAAGAAAAAAAAATAACAACAAAAAAAATATGAAATTCAAAAAGCGGAAACAAAAGACAGACATGACATCAATAATTATTCGACAGAATTCGTCCAGAAGAGCTTTCTCGTAGGCGGCAAGTGTTTCCGAAAAAACATCCGATAGGTAGCCATGCTCGTTTTCTAGCCTATGGAGTCTTTTAATAGATGAGCTATAAATATAATTTACACTAACATTGTCACAATGAAACGATATACTTTGTCTAGTGTTAAAAAATAATGAAAGTAGACTGAATATGTTGAACATGTGGATAGAGTTAGGAATAAACTAATTAAATGTGAATGTATTGCCGGCTATTGCGTAGTGTATGTATTAAATAAAGAATGGATCGCTTAGGTGGTTTGGTCATATGGAAAGTAAGAGTGACGAGAGGATGATAAAGAGAGTACATAAGACAACGATTAAATGCAGCAGGAACAGGAAACAAGGAAGAACAAACAAAAGGAAGACCTGGCAAATATTGGAGGATGGCCCTGTTAAAAGCTTCACAAAAAGCGTGCATGAGACTATAATATGGTAGGGGCAAAAGTGGTATGCCAGGATAGAAGAGTGTGGCGTTCTATCTTCTGCCTACCCTGTGGGAAACGATGTGATGATAAGTTAGTTAGATTAAAGTAAGCTATATTTCCAAATACCATGGTCCCGTGGTATTTTATTATGGTTACCCCCAAATGTCATTAATTCATGCAATGCGGTAGATTTTTGCTTGTCAATTTTATTGATCCCTCATTTATTCATTTTAAAATTATTTTAAATAAAAAAAGGTGATATTTTGATTTTTTTCTTCGAAAAACACATTTTACCACTCACACTACTATTTGTCTTAAGATTAGATCTTTAACCTTGTGATGGTCGACATGGAGATAGATTTAATAAATTTAGAAAATCTTAAAATAATAATATTCAAAAAAGCCAAGTATGGACATCAAAAATATATTTCTTCTGGTTTGAATCGTTTAAAAGTAAAAGCCTGATATATTTCTTCTCAAGATTCCATGTATTACAAGAGGCTAACAAAATATTGAATATTCAGCTATACAAGTAATATTTCTTAGGTCTTTATTATACCTTAGATATAATTCTGTGTCAAACTAATATTGTTTACGACAATCCTAATAGACTCGACCTTGTGAGTAGGTGCGAACGAGCCTTTATTATTTATGAATCGGAACAGCAAGTCTCGCGTGTAGCGGGTGCTTTACTGTTATTTTAACGAAACGGACCAATCACAGGCGCGCTTTGCCTTCGACGGGTTGAGCCGGAGGCGACCGTCCTGATGACTGAATCCGGCCAATGGCGAGCGCCGGCGGTGAGGTCATCGCGCATAGAATGAGTCACTGCACTAGCGTGGATTTCAGAGGTATGGTGAAATCGTTACTATAAAAAGAGCGAACACGATATACTCAGCCCCCTTCAGTTCGAGACCAGACTTGCGAGCGGAAGCGCTGCCCGAGTTCCAGATCATCAGTTGCGAGCAAAGGAGCTGCCAGCTTGAGAGAAAGCGGGTCTTGCAGCGGCGAAGTATAGAGATTCCACCATCCCGCAGCACCAGAAGGAGGATTCCGCCACAAAGAGTAACAGCTAAGGATCATATTCATATTATCTATTACGGTTAATTTTTTTCACTACCGAAATGTATTTATTTTGGGAATATTTGAGTTCGGAATAATTATGTGTAATTAAATATCACGATTGCTTGTGTGATATTGGTTCAAATCGTACGAGAATTCCGTTCCAAACGGATGTATTTTTATGCAAGGCGAATTTCATACCGTTTATGCTAAAAATTGAATACACGGATTTCTATATGAATTACTTAGTAGCATTATAATAATTACTGTATTGCGTAGGTATTGCGCAACCATTACACTCGGTCTACAACTAATTCTTTATGAATCGAGTACCTCGGTATATTCGGCTTAACAAGTAGCTTCAGAATGACGAGTAAAGGACAGAATGGGGAGATCTAACTAAAGATTGGGGATATCTGGTTTGTGTTAGCCTAGCTGGCTGAGGGGTGGATGATTGCCGGCACTTGGGCGTGGAACCCGCACAAGCCCCTGCAGGGCCCCTTAAAGGCGGGGTCCTCCTTGTTGCTCGGGGTCGTCAATAAACCGACCACCTAACCTCATCTGGCGCAAACTACTTAAACCAACAAAAAGGTTCCCTTGTCTTTGGAAGGATTTCCATGCTTGAATGCTGTAAAACCTTGATAGAAAACGTTAACTTCTATTTCGTCCTCTGTAAGAAAGACAGGGCCAGAATAAATATAAAAATCATTCACTCATATGGAATAGCTGGGATATTATAAATATGTTACTAACACTCTAACATTTGTCCAAAGTAAATGTTGCAAGATGCAGAATCGTGGGACGCCGCTCTGAAAAGGCATAATGAGATTGCACAATAATTTGTAACATCGCTGACTATGCCCGCAAAGGAGGCTAATGTCGTCATCAATTCGTACCAAAAGAGTACATGATTCTTCAAACACCGGCCTAAAAGAAAGGCGCCTCAAGACAACACACATCATCAGAAACTCGTACCAAAAGAGTACGGCCATCTCAATTATAAGCCTAAAAGAGGGGCGTCACAGGATCACATCTCGTAAAGAAGAGATAGAGTCTCGGGATGCAGTAAGTTCCGGAGGAACAAGGGGGGCCATTTAGTCACTTAGGAAGTTGGTCACCGGGTTTAGGCGGGCGCGGAGCCTCAACCCCTCTCAGCAGAGATGCTGAGGGTTTAAAAAACCAAAATTTAGCATTCAAAGAAACTATTATTTCATATAAACTCACGGGCTGTTGTAGAATCTTTTCGAACAATCCTGACAACATCCCCGAGACCTTATCTACTTATTTATAAAGAAGTTTCGCTTCAAAAATGTTGGTTTCGTAAATAGCAAGTATATGTATTATTTTCTCACGGAATTAATATGAACAGGTTCATGCACGTCTAGGACGCAACCATTCAATGTAAGAATTTGCTAATACAAAGTGTTTATAATTATTAATTTCAGTGTTATTTAATATGTGTGAATTTTTCCCTTTACACCGTTCGAACAATTCTACTGGTTTGTCCCCAAACGGAAATGTTTTATTTCTAATACACGAATTCTTCTGGTGAACGTATTTTATTGTAAAATAAATGTATAGATTATTAGGTTCGTTAGATGTTTTTATTACGTAATATTATGCAATTGTTTCCACACTGCTCCTATAAAAGAATTTGAAGTTATTACGATACACAACGGGGTCCTTCATCCATTAGACGAATCATGTGCCAATTCAACGACGTATTACGAATAGTATATATTGTATTTATCGAGATTTAGTCGCATTTATTATTTCTAGTGAGGTTTTTAGTATTGGTTCCAGGCGCCATTATGAGGCGGAAATAGTTCATATTCATAGCCCGACTGCAATAGGTATTTTTGTCGCGTAAGAGGTAGCACTTTTAGGAATATAACTGTGTTTTATGTTTCGTCCCTGACGGACAGGATGGTATAGCTGTGGCTATTTAGGTAATATACTTAGTAAATGCAAAGGGCATTAGGTATTATCGATTTCGTCTGCGAACCCAAGATGTTAGAAATATTTTTAGTTAATATTGCATTCAAAAGCGCAATTTTCACAGAATAATTATTTCCAGTTAATAATATATATTTTAGTTAAATGTATAGTTAGCACAGGCAGAGTATTAATATTGTATAGAATACATTATTTATAATATTTCAAGAAGGTATAATATTTTATTCCGCGATCCTTTTATAGTTACAGCGTATCTGTCGACCTCAGCCGTTGCCACCCGCGCCATACAACTATTTTCGCTAACATCATACGGCAAATGACTTTATTCATTGCAATGAAATTTATATTATTTAATATTATTTTCCATGGCGTATTTTTGACGGGTCACCCCATAGGATTCATCACATTGTTAGCCGCGGCCAGGAGTTGGCAGATTAATTGAATGTAATAGCTAAAATTAAATATCAACTCGCGGCGATTAAGCAACGGCCTTTTAAATAAATTATTAATACAAAATTCATCGTTAATACGTTAGGAAGACCCACTATCTAGCTGGAACATCACAACCTTACTTGCGTATGACTGAAAAATATAATATTTCTGATTAAATATTGCGATGTAATATTTATCTTAAAAACTATCCAATATATGACAAAAAGTATTGGTTATTAGCTTAGAGTACATAAAATTGAAATTTAATTAGATTTTATACGAAATACTTGCTTGATTTAAAATACTTCAATAAATAATATAACACGCACGCACTCCACGATGACCGAATACGAACTAGCGCAAAACAAATTGGCTGTCAGAAAAACTAATCTACCAACAAGAAAACAAAGGTACCTGTTATATAAGCAGCAAAGAACAGTTTGATGTAAAAATAAATTAAATCATAATAATCAATGAATATGCACGACTACTGATTATGAAACTAAGAAAATGTTGGAATATTTATATTTTTTAGTTCGGAACCCGACTTTGCGGAATTATGCCTACAATGATTGTAAAAATATTATCAATTACAATTAATATTCCTAGGTTTGATTGATATAAGGATTCAAATTTTCAAAAATTCATACAAAAATATGGGAATCAGGAACAAATGAGAAGTATGAAAACAAATGCAGCAATATCCAAAAAATTGAAATAAATGTTTGAATCATTGAAAGATTTGGCAGATACTTCGTGTTGCAAAATTATTATTTAAAATATGTTTTACTTTACTCTTTTTAATACCCACACACAATATGAGTTATTAAATTACTACTATAGTTTCGAGAGGAGCAGTAATGATGAGAGGGACTGCTCCTCTCGAAACTATAGTAGTAATTTAATAACTCATATTGTGTGTGTGTGTGTGTGTGTATTACAAAGAAAAGTAAAACATATTTTAAATTATAAATGTTTTAATGCTACCACCGAGGATTACTAATTTAGAATGTACTGAATTCAAAATTTTAAAGGAAACGTGGGTCTATCCCTTCCAAAATCATCTTTCTAAATCACTATTAAAAACAAAGGCAGCAAAACAGCTTCAAACAATCAACTCTCGGGGTTATATCCATGACACGCGACAAAATAGCCGCTTCATACTAAAGTGAGAATTGATGTCGATGTTAGACTGAAACATTATAGCAAAGACAGCAATATGCACTATTTGGTAGCAAACACAATTTTCATATCTAAAAGTTGAATATTTATTTATACATATACATAAAAGGAAAACTGAGGTGATAATTATTTTTAAATATTTATTTCCAATAAGATGCAGTAGATGAAGTAGTGATAGGTTTTTGTATTTATTTCAGAAACATCTGTGGGATATTACTAATTTTTATTTTGTTCCCCTCATAATGCATGTATTCATTATATAAAATGCGATTATTATAGAAAAAGGAATACATTTGATAAACAAATACGTATTCAATTTTGTCTTCAAAAAGTAAAAAAACTTAGTAGGTACCTGCGCATGAATTTATTTTATAAAATTTTATTTTTTAATTAAATCAGTTCTGTTCTATGTATTCTGGAAACAATCTGCAAACAACTATTTTATTTTTTACATTATACTGTATGACCGCTTTCAACTGATACCCTAATATGTCAATAGTGGTTGTAGTCACAAAGCATTACTTGTCATCATTTTCTCAAATATTATATTTCAACTCTAATTGGGGTTAATTAAAAAAAAATTTTTTTTGTACGAGAATTCAGTTCATCCACTTTTTTATATCTTTCTCGTACAAATGAAGAAATGAGGTTTAATGCTTGCTAAAAGTATTTAAAAAATGTTTGATTTCTTTTCCGATTTTAGCATGTAGGAAGCCGAAGCCTTATTATTAATTATCAGTAAAACTTTGCTTATAAAAGAAAACTGAGTTACAATGCCTACTTATGTTTTCACGATCATATTCACTATATTTACTCATTCACTAAAACATATATAGGTATCTTTTCATTGTTCGGATTGGTACAGTATGAAATGAAATTGCCTTGAAAAAGATTTGAAATACATGCAATACTAGCTGTGCCCGCAGCTTCACCCGCGTTGAATTCAATTTGAGACTACACGAGTATCAGTGAAAATCAATATAATCTAAACTACTATTCCAAACAATATTGTGTTAAAGGCAATTTTTTCGTCGACTTTATTTGTAAAAAAGGTCACCACGAAAAGCCCTTTTATTTTAACTGGATAATATATAATCTATAACCATTCTAAAAGTTCATTCTAAATATTAGTGAAAGAATTTTTGAAATCAGATGAGTAGTTTCAGAGATTACCTCCTACATCCAAACTTATCCATCCATACATCCTACTCCTACACAAACTCACAAACTTTACCTCTTTACCTATATATATTTGTATAGAAGATATGCAATTAACAGTTTGTCATGATAATTTTGGACCCTAATATTACGCAAAACAACTTATAACTTATAATACCTAACCAGCTGTAACTCTTAAAAAATGATTTCATCAAAAATTAAATAATTGGTCCATAATAATATATATATATAATATATATATAATATTATATATATATATATATATATATATATATATATATATATATATATAGATATATATATATATATATTTATTTATTATTTTGGACCCATTATTGAATTTGCCCGTTACGGGCATACAGATGAAATTATTGTTATTGGATGGGAGCCGTGGTTCTATGCTATATGCATGTAGAAAAAAAATTATTCCGAATTGTAATTGTAAAGTATGAAAATAAACAAGAGTTTTGACGGTAAAATTAGACTCAATTTATCTCTCAGAGATCTCTAGTTGAGTCAGGTTAAGATACACCATTGTAAAAGTGATTTACGATGCTTACATGCAGTAAGTTGAAGTGTTGGCTATTTATTTACAAACTGACAATTGTAAATTTAGACTTTGAACTTGCCGTTAAACTACTAGCTATGTAGGTATAGAGTTACAGTAATGCAGGCTAAAAATATATGAATAAAATTAATTAAAATTATATCTGCTTCGTCGTTTAAACTTTGATAAGTCTTTTAGTATACTGAAATTATTATCTTGAAATGTGCTTACTTTACTCCTTTATTAGTCCGTTCGTTTTGGAGGTGACCGTCCTTTTACAACTATTCCAGTGATTACTTTCAACAAAACAAGATCGTTCTCTCTGCAAGTTGCCCGAAATTTATAAGAATACTTTTTCTGCATGTCGTCAAAAATCTTTCAGGAAATGAAACGTACACACAACACAAGATAACACATGACTCCGACACGGTATTGCCACGTAGCACATAAACACAGAAACACTAAGCTTTCGACACAGTATTGCTAGCCAATACTTAACACAATACTGACAACTTTCTTGCCCTGCTTTCGACACGGTATTGTAAATCAATACTTAACCACAATAACAACAATACATTAGCCCTGATGATGAACCCTGTAATGAAATCCGAAATGTCGGCCAGAAAGGTCGTCAAAACATGGCATTATACCCCATAATAAGACACCAACCAGAAGATTCTAAGTGGCCGTGAAAACCTAAGAATGTGAATTTTCTTTCTGGTTTGATTTTTTGGGGTTATTTCGCCGTGTTTCTTTGACCGTTATTGTCAACATCTCATTGCAGGGTCCATTATCAGGACTAATAGCTATTGAGTATTAATGTGGTTGTGTACTTTCTAGCAATACCGTGTCGAAAGCTGGGTGTGTGTGTACGTTTGTGTATTACTTGTCAATACCGTGTCGAAAACAATTACTATCACGTACATCAATTTTTCCATTTCATACGCTGCTATAGAGAATACCAGGAACTCTATTAATATATTCCTACTTTTTTATATTTCTGTGCTCATTTCTACTACGTATGTACATATGTTTCACTGACTGTTATTAAATTGTTGTAAAAATAAACTTTTCAGTTATTTCCACGCCTTTGTCACTTACACACATAAATTGAAACTAAACCACCCGTTTCAAAAGGCTTACTCATATATCTTATTTATTACTTACTTATTTTAAGTAATGATGTGTTATGTTGTGGGTGAGACCATGTAAGTAGCGCATAGAATAAATTAATCATTAGTACAATGAAAGAAAACACTTACAAAAAGATGCGTTCATGACCCATTTAAAAAATATATTTTAATAACCTTAGTTTATAGTTGTTTGAATGGGTAATTAAAACCACAACAAAATACGTATAATAAATACACCAAGATGCAAAGACGAGTCAAGCCAAGTCAACGAAGTCAGATTAGTATGAAACAGTGCAAAATCACGGTAAAAATGACATCTAATAACATTTTATTGCTTTAGTCGTAGTACTTGGTTATATGGATATCATTTTTTTTCTCTATGTTCACCCAATATTGATCAATATGCATGATTCGTGTGTCGAATTTTCTGGATCCTTGTACTACATCGACTTCTCCTGTCGATATTTTGATACCTACAAATCCAGATGAAAATTTTTAAGGGGGTATTCTCGTGATATTTATTTTGCATTTGCATAACGTACATAAAGAATTGTGCATAAATCAATAAGCAAGAAAACCATAATTTTTCAGAGTGAAAATCGTACATCTAACTTTAAACGTGTTTCCTCAAAATTACGTTTTTCAAAACATCTCCCACGATAACTCAAAAACTAATCATTTAAATAAATCAAAGCTTATTTTGCTTTCAATAAATTCCTTAATAGCCCGTACTGGAATCCCATTATTATTTTTTTTTTAATAAGCCGCCATTTTATTTTTTTGGGATAATTTAGTTCCTAGGACAACTTTTTTGATAATTTTTGAAGTTTTAGAATACAATATTTTAGTGATTTGTTTTTTGGTACTTCTATAGAACCTTTATTTTTTTTTTATTTCATAATTTGTAGTTGAAATAATAATAAATAAACCATGGAAGTGTACTCAAAAAGAAAACCGAAATTCAATATTGAATTTTTTTACGGTTTTAATGAGAATACCCCCTTAAAGCCCATGTTATGTTTAACTAGCGCAATATTGGCATTACTGTGCCTAAAACAGGGTATGTTCATGTATTATATAGTATACGTCCCTTAGCGATACTACGTTGTTGACAGGGTAATGTATTAGTTTCATATATTGCAGGTAAATATATGGGTGAAAGCATCAAAGCTGTTAATAATTTTGTAGGGCTGTACACGCTGCGTTAGTGATTACCCCTCGCGATAGGCTTTGATAGCGGGAGACGTTGACAGACACAGAAAACAAGATTGTAAACGACGTTAAAAACCAGAAAAAAAAACAATATTTTCTTAAATGCCTTCTGTTACTTAAAAAGAGATTCATAAAGTTTTCTTTAATGATTAAAATCTATAAAAAAATTATAAGATATAAATTCTTAATTTTTTGATAATATTCAAGTTCACTAACTTTGTTGCTAAAAATGAATAAAAGTTTTCATAGTCCTAAAATATTATGTAGCCGGCAGAAAATTTTATTTTTTATTTTAAAAAAAATTAAGAGAATTTTAAAAAAAAATTCGCACGCTTCTATGTTCAAATTTTTATTCGCCTTTAATATTAAAATTTTTTCCACTTTAATATTATAATGAAAGCCAATGTCATTCTATGGAATAATAATATAAGTTAAAAAATTGTTTTATAGTTGAATATTATATTTTCATATTTTCGTTAAAAACAAATAAATTTAAATAATTTTATATATATATAAATTTATTTTAGCTTACCCACGCGGTTTCGCACGCGTAGTTTTTTAGTAACTTTTAGTCATATTTTATCCATTTGTGTATTAACCTTAACATATAGATACATATTGTCGTGGAATTTTTTATAGAACTTTTTGAGTTCCATAACTTCTCTATAGAAAGTATTTAAATATCTCAAAGATAAATACCGTTAAGGCAGTTCGCTCAACCATTTTTTCATTGGCTTTATTTTTAAAATAGGTCACCACGAAAAGCCCTTTATTATAATGGAATTATATACAGCTCATATCTACCCTGAAAGTTTATTCTAAATATTGGTGAAAAATATTTTGAAGTCGGATAAGTAGTTTCGGAGATTACCTCCTTCATCCAAACTTACTTTACCTCTTTATATATAACAACGAATATTTTATACGGACCGTATGCATGTGTTTAAATTCGATTCTCAATCGTGTGGATGTGATAAATTGTTGATATAAAATTTCAATAAAGTGTAATATTGTGTATGTCAAACGATCGTAATAAAAACCTTTAATTTCTAATTCACCTTTTTATTTAAAATAAACAAAATTATTTTAGATTGCTTTAGAAGAGATTAGATTAGAGAATATAAAAATAGATTATTAGTAAATTAGTAAGTCGAATGAAGCTGCTATGTGGTTTGACTCCCCAATGCATAAAAAATTTATACTAATCATGCAACAGTGACTGTTTTCCATGGTGTTTGGTGAATTTTCTATCTGAATTTTTCTTTTCTTTTCGAATTTAACTTGTTTGTTTTTTATTTCTATTTTTACTTGTATGTATATACAAACGTATATATGGCAAGTTGAGAATCTATTCTTATACTAGCTGAAATAAAGAAATATTTTAATTATTTTTATATGTATCGAATATTTCAATATTTTGATTTATCTTTATGTCGAGACGAAATTCCAAGTAAAATAAACTATGTTTCATTTATTAAAAAAATCGACGATTTCTACGTAAACTAAGGCATCAAAAAAAAAACAATTTTACATGAGAGCTGTTTGAAATTTGGCTTTACATACAAAACGAGACTATTTGTCCGCCTTCACTTCAGTTTTTACTCTGAAAGAAGTAGAAACATACATTTTTTTTAAATATTTTATTTTGAAGGAGAGTATTTAGCCAGTAAGTTGTTTTGTAATATAATTATATTAAAAATGTTTCGTAATATAAGAAAAAAAAACAATTTTACATGAGAGGTGTTTGAAATTTGGCTTTACATACAAAATGAGCCTATTTGACCGCCTTCATGTCAGTTTTTACTCTGAAAAAGTAGAAACATACATTTTTTTTAAATATTTTATTTTGAAGGAGAGTATTTAGTCAGTAAGTTGTTTTGTAATATTTTTAATGTGTGAAGCGCCCTTGGGGTAGGTACTTACGAAAATGGCGCTATAGAAATGATACAATTATGATTATTATCATTAGTACAAAAAAGTCAAAAATGCATTCTTGATCGATGATCGCGTTTACTTTGAAACTGTTGAAATTATTTCTGAATATTGATTACACTTAATGTTATGACTATAGAAGCTCTTATGCAAAGCTAAGTAAATTTTTAATTTTTAAAACATGTCACTGGATGAAAAATCAGACTAAAATCAGATAACCCGTGCCTTGCAGATTCTGCGCTCAAAACGTTCAATTTATATTTTATTATCTATGTATGCAAATGTTTTCTCTAGCGTGTGGCATTGGCGGTAATCCGTGTGGGCAGAGGTCACAAAAAGTGGAAATGTTTGGCGGATCTAAGCTCTTGAGACCACAGTCTGCCCGCGGTCATATTGCCGCGTCATCAACGGAGGCAAACAGAGAAATATTATATACCTATATATATACCTATATATATATATTATAATATATATATCTATATATATATATTATATTGTGTTAGTTCTAACTACTAACTACTACGCGTCAAATTCTGGTCGTCAGGACCAGTCGTCTGCCGACGTTTCGAACAGATCTCACTGTTCATCTTCAGGGCACCTTGTCGATGAGCTGCTTCTCCAAAAAGCGTACAACCGGAGCTCACCGTCAAGTGAAAGTTTGAAAAATTCTGCGTCAGGTGTTTGTGGAGGAGTGGATTTCTCCAGCGACGCCGTTAATGTGTTTTTCTCGGCTTCTAGTAATCCGTATATTTACTTTATTATCGTCATTATACAATGTTGAAAAGGTTGAATTTTCTAATTGCTTCGGTGTTTGCATCGTGACTTCTGGTTTATTATTATTAATATTATTATTTGTATTAGAATATTAGAATTTTTAACAAAGGCATTTTTTATTTAATATTTTCGACAAAGATATAAACTGTATAAAAAAATATTCGTGAAATTAACGACTCAATAAATAAGGATATTGTCAATCAATTTTAAGGTAAATACCAGTACAATATAATAATATAATAAATAATATATAAATGTTTCAATTATATCACAAAGCGTGTATTTAAAAATTGATTGTTTTATATAAATATATTTTAATTTGTCTTCATTAATAATAAAGAAGAGCTTCCTAAATTTTCTCAACCCTATAACTTTCTGGACAGCCCTGAATGGTTTGCTGGTGGAGTTATCATAGATTAAATAAAATGGTAATAAATACTGCAGACGGTCAGACTCAAAATAGAAATCAAAAATTAAATCCCCACGGATTAAAAACACTTTTATAATTAAAAACGTAGTCAAAAAATCACCGAAGTGTGTTATTAAATGCTATTAGAACTGGGACGATATTATATCATTTAGATGTTGTGTAAAATGTAATAGTTCCCAAAAAACAAGATAATCTTCTTTTAATAAGCATCACCGGTTGCTCAATTGTTTTTGCTGAATTTTTCATATCCATCAAATCGCCATATTTCCTTGTTCTGAGATAGAGAATCTAGAAATTCAACAGCTCTGCGCGGGGCCTGGTAATCTAATAATCACGGGAGAATAATTAATTATCTATGGCGAATGATGCTTTTAGCAGATTGTTATCTTGAATTATAGGAGGTGTTTTAACTTGCGAGAAGAGAGCACGGAGATATCCATCTTGCACCAGCACCCATTTATCCCGCGCAGATCTCGCGTGAGAGGAACCATTGAGGAGATGTATTAATAGTGGATGCTTCGTGTGAACATGCATCACTATTTGATTACTGTTTATAATTGAAATCTTTATTACTGAGAGTTTTTTTGTTTATATATCAAACACCTCTGAAAATACTTACACAATACCTAATCGTATATACATTACCGTATCTGGCCACGGAATACCTACAGATTACGTGTTGTGCTCTTGTAATCACGTGATACGAACTATTACGTTTACCCATATGGTTACCACTAGGCGTATGGAATAAAATATCGTATTTTGTTGAAATACAGTATTTAATTACCAATAACTAAGCGGTAGTTACCAATCAATTAATTGGTAAGTTAAAAATTATCAATAAAATATATATAGATGAGGTTAATCCACACAGGTTAATTTGTTGTCGATTTGATAATTAGACAAAGGAAAAACAGTATTAGGTACATGTCTATTTCTCGGAACGATTGATCTTATATGCAATGTGACCTTTATATTAAATACATAAAATGTAATAACCCACATAAAACATCTTTTAATTATCAAACATCCATTTTTTTGGATAAACTCAAAAAAATACTATATTCATGTTTCCAATTTACATTCATGATTTCAACGCAAAAACCTTCCAGGTGTATTAATCCAAGATTCAACATTATATTTTTAGTTTTTATTTAATATATTAATTTTATATTCACGCTTTCTCAGATTTTATAGGCCAAAAATTAATATTCTTTATTTATTTACATAATATAACAAATACAAATACACTTTTTACATTAGCTTATAACGCCCCACTAGGTTAAACCTGTTCTGGAGCAGTTGTAACTAACAATTAAATATTTTAATAAAATAATACAATACTATATATATTATAGCACAATAGAAAATAAAAATATCCGAAAAATAAAGAAATACATAGAAGAAAATAAATATAAAAGATAGGATCAAAATATACAATATAGTAAAAAGAATTTTAATGCAAAACAGTAAAAAAATATAATAATATTATATTAAAAATTCGTTGTGTGGATGTTCTTAGCATGGAATTGGTGAACGTTGCATTGTGTAGAGTAAATACTTAAGCCAGCTCATACAGGTTGTAAGCCCTGAGCCATCATCTAAAAGACTTCCATACACGTTTCTCATACAAATAGATTCGTCTCTATGAGTCTTATATAATAAATCTTAATTAAATAATAATCCCGCAGTGGATAAATCCAGTAATTGTATTCTCAGAACATATACATAAAAATATTGTAAAATATTTAGGTTGACAATATCCTCTAAGGCCCGGTTGCGCCATCAGAAGTAAGAGTAAAAGTTAAGAAGCATAGATTTTTTCGTTCTCCACCAATCAAAACTCGTTTTCGTAAAAATCTATGCTTTTTGCTTAACTCTTACTCTTACTTCTGATGGCGCAACCGGGCCTAAGGCGAAACGCGTCTCAAAAAATTAAAAATGTAAAACTCAAAAACAAATGTTCTTATTTACAAATGTGTGACGTATTGGGCTTCTTGACGAAGTCTATAAACGCATCCTTGATAAAGTTTAAAAAAATGTAGTGGGTGTCCGTTTCATCGACATCGCTTTCCCCTTTAGATATTTTGTCGACGCGGTATTTATAAACGTAAATGCTTAAATATCTTGATGTAACTACATCGTATTTTCAGTCTCCATAATTTAGCGTCGTCCTAGTATCTGGAATCTTCTACAAGTTCTTAGGAAAGCTTTACGATGCAACAATGTTTTTATGTAAGTATCCGTTTTAACGCCACAGTTAAAAGCATTACGACATGGAGTAACTTTTATTATACTTCTTCTACATTGTTTCTTGACTTATAAATTTTCATTTAAATTTTTAATTGTTTCAATTTATTTCTTTTTCTGCAATACTATAGATGTATAGATACATATTCTTAAAACAATGCATAATAAATATCGGTTAAATTTCTTAATTTTTATTAATTCTACAATAAATTATAAATATTCAATTTTTTACCTTAACTTTTAATTTTTCTACAATAATATTGTCTGGTTATTTTTCATATTAAATGTAGAATAAGTTCCATAATTTTACAATAAAATCTCCCATGAATTTACACATTCAGTACTTTTTTTTCAATTATACGTTTTGTAAACTTTGCGTTTTAAACGTGGATACAATATCATTGCAACACCGCCCCGTAGAATATTATTATAATCTCGCATTTCCATCAATTACTTATAGAATAAAATTATTTTAAGCTATTTGATTTTCTAATATCAAAATCCGATATTCTAAATATAAGAAACAGCTAACTCATTTAATAAAATCTAAGGTTACGCCAGTTTATACTGTATATGTTACTTTTAATATGAAAATGTTACTTTTAATATGAATATATTACTTTTAATATAGATATAACTAGCCGTACCCCCGTGAAAAATTACGGAACACGAAAAGGTTCGCGTCTTTGTTTACATATGTATAAAGCCCTCGTATGTATAGCATATTTATGACGATCCATGGAGAGGCGGTTGTAGCAATATCGCTAGGGTGCTGCGCTGGCATTTGAGCGTCCAAAGTTCGCACCCTACTTCCAGCCGCATTATTTAGTTTTTTTAGCCGTCAATTTGATGAAAATACGGACGTTACAGGAAGTAATGGATAGACAGACAGACAGGCAACGAAATTATTATGTTTGATAATATAAGTTAATATTTTTCAAACGTACATTTGCATCACTTCATGCATATGACTTCTAATACTTGTGTTTGAACACACATAGGTACTATGTATTTGTGTTTTTTCTCAATATTTTGCCGTTTTTAACTCGAATATGTGAAATTATAGTTTATTTCATGAGCTTATTTATTATACGTTTCTGCACGAAAATTTTATAAATAAACATTACGATTGCGTTAATTTTTTAACGATTTCCTTATTTTGGAGAGTTTAACATCTTTCCTTTGAAATATTTTTTTAGCTAAAAATTTGAACGCAAATACGGACTAAGTTACTGACGGACAGACGGACAGGCAACTAAATTATTATGTCTGATTCGCACTTTGAATCATGACAGGTAATCCTGACGTGGAAATTATTTACAAATACCACTACTTGAAGATGCGGTCATAAATTATACATAGGCAGGTACCTACTTAACAGCGTAAAAGTTAATCCCCTGCTCTATTGTTTTCCCCATAAGCATGTGCGGTAAATTGCTGCGAATTAGTCACGTCCAATGCGCACTGTCATCGGCGTTTTTTCGCGCAGCTCTCGTCAATTTTGTGAACGGATTTCAACAATGGTCGGGCCGATTACTCAGGGACCGAACAATCGGGAAGGTGGGTAGGTACCACCGCACGAAGTACACGGACGGGCGCTGGTAATGATAGCTCGCCGGCGCCCAGCGCGTACGGTGCAGGGGGCGTTCAGCGCAACACTCCGCGGGACGCTAGCATGGCTTTGTTCCGTTCAGGAAACCGGGTCATATTTTATTTGCTTAATCATCATCATCATTCTTGGCACTACAACCCTCGGTGGGTCTTGGCCTCCTCAATAATTTTCCTCCACTCATCTCGAAACTCTAAGGCAGAGATATCTTTGAGGACGTTGTCACTCCATCTTAGTTTCGGCCTTCCTAAGCTCCTTCGCCCTATTGGCCTTGAGTCCAGCAGAGACTTTGGTGCTTGATACTTGGACATTCTCTCCACATGACCCAGCCACCGAAGTCTTCCCAGATTTATAAATTTTGTGACGTTTGGCTCCTTAAATAGAGTATTATTTGCTTAATATTTGTGCTATAATCAGGCCTGACAGGTATCTCTCGCCCGCTTTTCTTCCATTAACCAGTGGGCGGTAAGAATTTGGGATAGGTAGGAGTCGTTCGGCACAAGTATCGGAATAGACATAATGCAAACTGAAACCACCCTTATTTTATTATTGGGGTTGAGATTCCCCGGATCGGGAATACATCACCCTTGGCGCAGGCGTTTCATACGAATCTATAGGTTTAATGTGATCCTCGTGATCCAAAGTTCGCGGGTTCAAGCCTCACTCCAGACCAGCAAGTTAGTCCTATTTTCACAAAAGTACAAGCGTTTAGCTTAAAACCAAATTAATTTATAAATTAGAAAGGGGAAAAATTCTGGGGCAGGTTCCGTTACAAAGGAGGAGATCCGTGGTTCGAATCCCGGTAGCAGTCAAATATTTTTTTTTGTGGATTATATTATATTATTTAGATTATATGTGGATATGTGGGTGATTTTTCTGTGTGTCTTTCTAATTATTGATTAATTTATTTGGTTTTAAATTACACAGAACTTTATTCTGAAAAAATTGCAACCTCACAATAAGAATGTGTTCTTGAATATAAAAGCGTTTAGTTTAGTTTGAAAATAGTAAGAATATTGATGTGACACGTATTCCATGTTTGCATCTGTATTTAAAAAAATGTAATGCACTACACTCGTACATATATTTTTTTCAGTTTATATAGTTTTACATTGTAATGTACTCCATAGTAGCAATATACCATTATTATTATTAAAAAAAACTATTTTTATGTAAATACAGAAGTCGCACTTTGTTACAATATGATACTTTTACTTGAATTGACTAACGAAATTTAATAAAAATTAAAAAACAACGTCTATTGTGAAAAACACCTTTGTTTTTTTAGGGAATTAAATTGTGCTTTATGCGGGGGATATAATGTCCCAGTTTTCTTGCTTAAAGAAGGGGTTTAGTTCAACTTTATTTTATACTTGGTGATATGAATTGGTTTTGAAAAATTGGAATCCATTCATTAATATTTATTTAAAATACAAAAAAAAAATCAAAGGTGCTTCCATATTATTAAGAATTATTAAAATAGTATATATCTGAGATGAAATCAAAATCCGAAAAAAAAATTTTTTTTTCATTTGAAAACATGCATATACCGCACATATTATACTAAGCTAATTATTTTTACATTTTTATTTTTATTTATTCTACAAAGCATTAACGTGTTGATATTAAATCATACAAAATACAGATGTCGCCATTAAACTTCTATGAAACATCATCAAAGGCGTGGCTAAAATTTGACTACCTACAGCTTCTTCTGCTTTGTTATGCTCTTGGCGTTTGTGTCACTATGACGATGATTATACTACAGATAAAACTTTGATTCGATCTGCAGTGTTCCTGTTAGCTTTCTGAAGTGAGCCATTGCTTGCAAATTTAGCCAGATTCGACCACCACCATGGCTAAAAACAAAAACCCATATTCTTAATACTTCAGAGGGTACGAATTGTACATAAGCAATAGAAAACATAATAATCGACGAGCTTGCAGTGACAAAATGTTGTAAGGGACAATGTATAGAGCAACTGGACATCAAAAAATATTTCTCGGAACATAAATACTAAATACTATCTACCGCTAAGGGATGAATAGTAAATTACTGTAAACTTGACTTTGTGATGGTTAGTCTCAGATCCCCAATATGAAAATTAATTTGACGAAATTACCAACACTTAGATTTTTTTACCGTAACAGAATTTTACCGGTAAATAAGATTACAAAAAATTGGTAGTGCATGCACTAATACGTATAGGACACAACAAAAAGAAAATAAATCTGCCAGAATTTTTATCCGACGATATTTACGTGGAACGTCTGCTTGAACGTGACCCAGGGGTCGAGCATATTGAGGTTTAGCGTTCAATGCGCTAGTCTTATGACACCAGGACCTATCTGCGGGGATACCACGGGGGCTGGAGCAGGTTGCGAGGATACCATGATGGGGGTGAGGATTAGTAGTCAAGTCAACATTAACGTAAGCTCAACAATAGTCAACAGTGGCGTAAAGATTTTTGATATGTGCTTGCGCCTCCTAAAATAATTCAAATGATTCGAAAAGTACCTAAACGTTCCATAACTTTGCAATTTTTAATACGTTGACACAATTGTGCCCAATATACAAGGTGTATCAGTGCATTAGTAACCAGTGGCGTGCAGCGCATACAAGCAAAAAAGCTGTGCATTAGTAAAGATTCTGAGAAACAATTATTAATTAAATAATCCTTATCTTAAGAAAAAGTTGATTTAAAATTCTAGCCGTAATTCGTTATATGGCTAGAAGTTTTATTTCTGACGTTTCCATTTTACGTGACGTATCTGTTTTTTTTTTTTCGATTTAAAATTCTTGCCGTAATTCGTCCTACGGCTAGAAGTTTTATTTCCGACTTTTCTATTGAAACAAATGAATTTTCATAATCAATATAAGTTACTTTAATGATAGTTCAACTTTTTGCAAAAAATAAGTCAGAAATATTGAAAAAAAAAATGCAAACTTTGATACTACATATCTCCATAACTAATGATATTAGGTCAGGATTGCTTGAACATTTTAGACTCATTACATAGGCAGGAATCTACCGGCCAAGTTTCTGCTGCTAGCTCTGGTACACTCTGTATATAACCATGAATTTACTAATTATATTCTTACTATGTTGTTTTTATTTCTACCGTTCTACGTTGTGATTCACGAATCATCCCTGGGGAATTCCGTTTACTGCGGACCAGAAATCTGACACATAATTAATACGATGAGAGTGCTACGAGGTGTTCAGTTTTAAAAAAGGTATGGGAATATCCAGAAGGAAAAATCGACCAAGACATTATTGTTCTTCATATTCATCAGTGGTTTAAGCGAAACAGGAAAAATATCGACGCCTTCCATACGTGGCGCTGATGACGTATGAATGTTTTTTGCGTCTCTCTTATCTATGATTTGCGCAAACTAGAATGGATGTCTGAAATGTCAAAAATTATTCTAAAATTTTTTTAAGTGGAAAAATTTTACAATAATATTTTTATTATATATGAGTTTGTTCTTTGAACAGTCACTGGAATTTGTCCACAGAGGGGTGGTTTATTAATTAAGATAAATTATAAATAATATTCTGCTATAACTTGTCTTATTTATAATATTGTTTAAAGCCGGTGTATGAAAGGAGTTAAAAAATTTTAAATAATGATTTTCAGGCGTATTCTGAGTATATATGTTAAAATAATTCGTAAGAGTTTCACATATATATATATATATATATAAATATATATTAAAGAGTATATTACTTGCCAGCTGCAAAAATCTACATATGTGTACTAGTTAATAGTTAATGATTAAAGACTACAGATGGCTATAGTAGTCTCCATACAAATAAACGAAAGATTCTCAGATTTGAACATACATTGAACTTTCAAAATTTGATATTGTGTGAATGTTCTTACGATGGAATTGGTGAAAGTTGCATTGTGTAGATTGATCACTTAAGCCAGCTCATACAGGTTGTAAGCCCTGGGCCACCGTATTCATAGCTTCGTCTGTGAGACATATAATTTGTTTCGATTAACTTTTTAATACTTTGACACAACACTTGATAATTTGACTATACCGGGACACTTTCTTGGACATTATCCGCAAAATGTCTTGGTACAAATTTTTTACTTTATCGGACAGAACAAGTCTGATATTTTGTCTACAGTTGTGAAATATTACAATGTCGCGTTTTGTCATCTTAGCCGATGGTATATTTTAGATGAAAATATGTTGAATATGAAAAGAAAGTAGAAATTGAAAAGGCAAAAATTTCGTTTTTTTGAATAGGAACCGAATGGAGGACATCATATACTTAAATATACAAATTTTACTAGCCCACAAAGATGAACTAGAAATATTATTGGAACAAAAAAAAATAAGAATGGTAATGTTACGTGAATCACATATTACGGAAGAGGTACAAGATTGTGAAATAAGTTTCTTATTTTACAAAACATTGAGATGAATGCACCGATAAAGGATAACACACCTTCATCTCCGTAAACGGCCTTTAGATTTGCTGTAAATAGTTCCAGACGGACAGATGAAAAAATCACGATTTCAGTAATAGGGATAACGACGAGAGTCATAAAGAAAGGCTGTATTTTTATGTATGTAAAATTTGGTCACGAGGAGTGTATATTGAAGCTTAAAGATATTGTAAAAAAAACAAATTAAATATTTATGTGACAGACTACTGAGATATATTAAATTCTGAAAAGTATGATGATAGTAATTATTATGGAAGTTACGAGAAATATATTTACTAAATTAGATTGTTTTTTTATACAATTGTACAATCTTAAGGTGTTTTAAATGATATAATAATGCAAAAATGCAGGCTCGGTACCGGACTCGACACAGGAATGTTCTTATCGAGTAGGGTCACGATCTACTGTCGTCACTATCTCAAGCAATTAATTAAACGTTCAGTTGCGTAAAATATGCAATATTTCATGCTCAGATAAAAAATATTCACACCTATAGGAGCTATTTAATTCACACATTTGATATTTAGATCGTCGGTCTATGAGTTCTGTCTGGCTTTGCCTGGGATTCAGATATAACCTCAAAGTAGTGGAGGCCGGCGAGTGCTTTTGTTTTGATCAGGCTTAAAATATTGATATTATATTCAACATTATAAACAGGTAAAAGAGTATTATGGTATTATATTAAAGAACACATTTCTATTGTAAAGTTGCAATTTCAGAACAAAGTTCTGTGAAAACTTTAAAAACAAATTTATTGATCAATTAAAAAAGATATACGGAAAAATCAAATGAAGGAAAGAATATTTGGATGCTACCGGGACTTGAACCACGGATCTCCTGTCTATCCGGGAATTTCAAAAAAAAAAGATTTGTCATGTATTCCGTGTTCGCATTCTTATTTTTAAAAAATAATATGTTTTGTTGTTTGCTAATGCAAAATTTTAGTTGCGATGAGTCAACATATATGTACTCATTAAATAAAGCAATAATAAATGGATTTTCACATTATTACACTAAATTTTCATAGTCTCCAAGATCAAGAAATAGCCAATCAAATTTTCTGGTCATTCATCCTCGATATTTTTTGAAAGCGGTCGTACTCGTCTTACTGTCATACTAATTCATATAAATTTTGACGGAGCACTGTTTATTTTTTTTGAAAGTTTTCTAATTATTAAAGAAATTGTATTGTTCTGCAATTTTTGATCTTCGTTTGATGAAGATCTCTTATGGCATATAATTGCAACGGCACCCACTGTCTATATGGATAGTGGCGCATTTGCATCTATACGCCATCTTATTAAGGTGTTGTGCACGTATAGATGGTTTACAGTGTAATAATGCTATGAGCGTGCCATATTATTAATTAAATGCTCGAACGAACGGGGCATGACCTCTTCACCGCTCAGGCAGACCAGAAATAGGCTTTCCTAACGGTAAAGTAATGCAAATATTAATGGATTTCCATGTTCATAAAAATATAATTATCTACGTCTATAAACAAATAATAAATGTAAATAAATTAAGAAATTTAAATGAAATTAGAGACCCGACCATCCCTTACCAAGGAATGAATTACATCTTTAAAAAGAGCAAAATTACAAATTTTAATACAATTTTACAGAATTACAGTTTTATAAATTAGAAATTTTGGAAATAAGTAAAATTCAGTGTAATAACATCCTAGGACGGAAAATAAAAAAGTGAATTGGATAGGAGCCGCACGCCAGGTAGCACGATCTCTGTATTATCCCGTAGTTAGAAAAGCGGAGCTCAGCCAATACAAAGTTGGCAGTGTTCAAATCAGTTTTCAGGCCAACCATAATGTATGGCCACGAGCACTGGATCTTGACTGAAAGAACCTGCTCAAGGCTACAAGATGTGATTTCTACGAGCAATAGTAGGAGTTACCAGAATGGACAGAATCAGAAATACGCAAATTAGAGAAAGTCTCGAAGGGGAACCCTTACTGACATATATCAAGAAATCACGGCGACGGTGGCTGCGACAAATCTTGCGGACACCGGCAGATAAGACGGATATTCCAGGCAAGACTAGAAAGCAGAAGACCAAGGGGACATTCTAGGAGGAGCTAGCGGAAATGGTTGGAGGACTGCTGCGAAGCGAGGTTTCAATTAAATTGGGCTGACGTGGAGAGCGCAGCCCAAGATAGGAAGAGTTGGAACGTCCTACGCGGTACGAAAATAACTCGCGGGTGTCCTGGAATAACCAACCACCAGATCTCTGGGCGATCTTCACGACCACTACATCAACAAGCTACTCGAAATTATTGCTACTATTTGGATGTGTTGAGATTCGATTCTCGACGATTCTCTGTGTTATAACTCCATCTCTCAACAGATCTATAAGCTTCGTGTAAAATATCATTTTGTTTCAATGCCTAAACATGTAAAACTATCGTAATACAAACCATAATTCTTTTACCCCTAGATTTAAAAAAACACTGTGAATAATTTTTCATATATATATATTTTAATATTCTTTAAATAATAGGTACATATGCTCTTATATACATTTAAAATATTTTTTTAGTATTTTTTTATTTAATTAAATATCTTCAATGCACTGTACATCAAAGTTTTTTAAATTTCGACTCACTCTTTCATAGTCGTGCTCATGCTGACGTGCTGATTAGGCATTGTCTTTTATAAATGTAGTTTACCGATATGTTTTTAATGCGGATTTAAAAAATATTAGAAATCTATCTACATAAATATATCTACATAAAGCCACATAAATTTTCAACATTTTTCTGTGCTGGGTATACTTATTTCCATAATTTCTTGGAAATAAATCAAAATTGCAAATTTATTTGATTTATTATGTATTATGAGTACCCATTTATCTTTATATCCACGCTCATATAATTCATCATTCTAATTGAATTTCTAGTGAAAGAATTTATAAGTATCGTACATTTTTATTGGAACATATTTTTACGGAAAAATATATTCTAAAAGTAATGAAACTAAACACAATACTTTATTTTTATATTTATACGCGTTTTCAATCTTATGAATCTTCCGGTATCTGGTTAATCTGGTCATGCTACGTCTTCAGCCTCTCTTTCACCCTCTCTTACTGGCACCGTCAACACTTTCGTTATATATCTTTCTAACAATATTTTCCTTATTTATTCGCTCGAAATGCCTAATCCAGCCGAGCGACCCTTTTTTTATTATTTTAATTATGCTTAGATCAGCTTTACATTCATTCCTAATATCTTCATTCTTTACTCTATCATAAATGGATTTGCCAGTAAGGGATCTCGTATCCACTGCATTCAGTCTACTTTCGTTCCTCTTCTGCCAGCTCAAGGCTTCACCTCCATTCATTATTAAAAATAAACAAAACATTTTTTATTTTTTTGTAACAATATAAATAATGATTTAACAGGAAATTCTTTCAATTGCATTTGTACGATTTTCAATTGAAAAATAAAACAGATTTTTTACTAAAATGACTATTCACATCTCAAAATCGACAACAGGTTTCTCTTAAATGTTGTCAAACTTCATATACTCGTATATCTTACAAATTCATTGTTTTCATCTTTATTCTGTTACACGCATTTTTATACTGATTCATCACATGATTCATCCCAACTATAATAATTTCGTTGTCGTAATTTCGTTTCGAAAATAGACTAACATAGAACTTAGAAAAGACGCAAACCAAATAATATACAGCGCACAATATATTTTCTAAAATATATTTTCTTTAGCTATACTAAGTGCTTATTCTCTCCGCAGCCGATGGTATCTCCTGCGTAGTGTAGTGGTAGGATATCCGGCTCCCACCCGGGGGACCCAGGTTCGATTTCCGGTACTGGAAATTTTTGTTGGTATTTCATTTTGATTTTATTTTGATGTTAATTTTATTTATAATATTAATTATTTAATTATTTTGTCGCGTTTTACGCACGCACAATCGCCACAATCACTAGGATTTAAAATAGTAGGTGCCATTAACAGCCGAGGAAAAAATATATAAAAAAAGTGTTTTGATTATTCAATTATTACTATTTCATGGGTGTCGACTACAAATAAGTAAATACTTATTTAAAAATATTGATTATATTATTTTTATAAATCTACTTATATTACTTGATAAATTACACCTACATGTTTCGGAAATACCTTTCCATCGTCGGGGTGTTTTATTTTCCTGACGATTGAAAGTTATTTCCGAAACATGTAGGTGTAATTTATCAAATAATATAAGTAGATTTATACAAATAATATAATCAATATTTTTTTAACTGTCAATCTACAATGTTGATGAATCAATTGAAAAAATAAATACTTATTCTTTAGGAACCGGCAAGTAAAGGTACCGTCATTTTACAAGTACCGACGGCTTACGGCTAGTTATTATTAAAACCATACAAATTACAGTTTCAATTATTGAAAGTATCGCGGTCGCGGATAAATAACATCTTGTATAAATTGTTTTAATTATTTCAAAATACAGTACGTTGCAAGTCGCTTCGGTGCGAAATAAAGTGTTACACTTAAGGATGAATTAATTTAACGGCCATTAAATTTAAACAGTTCATATTACCGCGGGTCGCACGCGACGTGTGATTTAAAACCTCTTAAATTATTTCAATTAAATTACCCAACATTTATACTCTGCGGAGGCGAGGAAAGTGTCACATTATATTGGTTAATTATTGGTCGGAACTCGCGGGTGTAATATTATGGGATATAAATCAAATGAAATTATTGATCTTATAAATAAATAATATTCGTTATGGCAACTATGGTGATGCACCTTCGTGCAGGGACGATGTTGAAATCATCGAGTGTGTGGACTCATCAATAATGTTTTTAATTAATATTATAAAAAAATAGTCTTCATTAAAATATCCTTGAAAACCCTTAAAACGATCTCATTTTTGGTATTGAATCGGATCTGTATTGGATCTTCTTCTATATTAATTTTTAATTATACAATAATTTCTGACTGATAAACAATATCTTGAAATGAAACGTCGTTTTGAAAAGCCATCATTTTGAAGTTACCTGCTTTTGTAATTGTTCATTTATATAATTACCAGGGGCGTGCAGTGGGAACATGAAGCAACCTAACCTACCCGCGGTAGACTTATTATTGTTTATTTTTTTAGGACACACCAATTACTGAAGAAAAACACATCACAAAATTACCTAATCTTGAGACAATCACATAGACGTATTGAAGAAGACAATGTCATACCCACGTGACTACGATGGTCAGATTAATCTTATAAATCTTAATTATTCTCGTAATACTTGTATAAAAAATACAATTTCTACGTAAATTAATATTATAAAATTATATAGATAGCTTATACCTTAGAATAAATTGAACAAACTTATACCTAGATTGTTTAACAAAAAATATTTAATAGACTAGCTAAAACCCGTCAAAAATGACGGTACTTTTACATGCCGGTTCCTAAAGAGTAAGTTTATCGAAATATTTTGTCATTTTTTTATATTTCCTCTGCCAGTGATTTGGCGGAACTTGAAATGGTTCGCTTCTTTGCTAAGTACTATATGTGCTGTATTTTTGACGGGTAATGCAGGCTCAGCGATGGCAGCATCGCTAATGTTACATGTCAAGCCCCATCACCGGTCGCTGAATTCGTTTTTTTAGCCGTGAATTCGAACGAAATTACGGACGTTACACGAAGTTACGGAGACAGACAGACAGACAGACAGCCAACGAAATTATTGTATTTGATTTTATATTTAAAACATTTGAAACAAATAATATTTGTAATCTATGCACTAAACTGCAAAATATTGTACATTAGTTAAATATTTTACACTCATAAGGAAGGACTTATACCAAATTCCAAAACCCATCTTTCAGAGTACACTTCAAAAGAGGATTATTGAGAATAATTATTCAGAAGAGGATAATGGCATTTAAATTAATTTCATTGAAAACATACTTTTTTTGGAAAGATAATTGTGTCGTTATAGGTTATAATAAAAAAATATCATTTAATCTATTATGCTGCATAAGTAGGTATGTCGTACGAGTAGCCAATGAGCAGTTTTAATTTATAAGATGAATCCGTGTAATAATCGTAATTTAATTTAAAAAATGAAAAATGCAATTAATAAGAATTTTTTAGTTACATTTAATATTTAATGATATGTTAAGAAAGTATATTTTTTTAATAATTACAGTTATTAAAATATCTTGATCAATTTGTAATATGTGAATACGTGAGGTGAAATATTCATAAAAATTACCGCGAAATTTTGGACGTTCATTTTTAAACTAGAGTTTTTTATTATCCTCGATGTCTTCTGTGTTGTATTTTATATTTATTATCTGTGTACTATTCGTAGCAGCGCATCATGCACAGAGAGTACTAAAAAATTTTATGCACTCTAGACTTTTCGAGAATTTAATCGAATTATGGCAACGATATTATTTATTAATAGCTGTTTACTTATTTATAGCCGACACCCTTTAAATAGTGACAACGACTTTCATCAAAATATTTGAACATTTTTTTTTATATTTCCCCTGCCAGTAATTAATGGTACTTTTTAAACCCAGACGGTTGTGGCAAATGTGGCGATTGTGCGTGCGTAAAACTAACGCAACAACATAATTAAATGTTTAATATTATAAATTAAATATACATCAAAATATAATCAAAATAAAATGAGAATGAAATATTCCGATACCGGGAATCGAACACGAGCCTCCCGGGTGAGAGCCAGGTATCTAAATCCCTAATCACACAAGAAATGTCATTGATTGCGGAGAAAATGTTTATAAAGCCAGTGTACCTAAAAATTATGCATTTTAGAAAATATATTGTGCGCTCTATAATATTTTCTAGGTGCACTTCGCGTCTTTGCTAAGTTCTATATGTAGTCAATTTATGAAGGGTCTCGTATATACGGTGTTGGCAACTTCCGCAGGTTTACGCGTTCGAGTTTGCTCGCTCGGGTTTGAAGCATCATCTCCGGCCGCTTAATTTGTTTTTTTAGCCGTTAATTCGAAAGAAATTACGGACGTTAAATGAAGGTTAGGACAGACAGACGAATTGTTATTATAATTGGGATAATATTATATCAGAAAAAATTTTTATTTACATGAATGCTAGCATTAGTGAAATAAAATAATAATGCTGATGATGTATAACGATAATGAAGATGTGAGTTTACAAAATCGCCGCCAAGATGTCTGATAATTGGAAATATTTTTGATAATTTTGAAACCCTTGTTACCGTGAGTGGTGTGCACAAGAAAAGTTCCGAGCGGTCTTCATGTTACGCATCTTGAGATTTCTTCACGCTCTCCTTTTTAGTGATGTTATTACCGGTTACAGAATAACCGCTATTTGAGATTTGTTTCTGATTTTATCGATAATTGACAACTGATTTTTTGCATTTCGACGGGCTATCATCAGTACTAGATAACAGTCATATCTCAGATACCAATAATCGATACAATCGAATATACTCGTAAATCTCAAATAATAGTACCATTAATAACCGGTTTAAATAATCGTTTGCCCGTTTTTTTAACACCGCTGGGCTTTTTTGCTTATTTATTTCCAAAATTGTACGTGTTATGTAATGAACCTAATATAAACTAAGTATTGAAATACATAAAAGCATGTTATACTACTTACAAAAATAGTCTTATGCACCGCCCAAAATGATAATGATCTTGATTTAAGGGGGAGGATATCGATATTTATATAAAACATAATCAAAATAATATAACATGTAATGATTAATAAGTATCTTTTAATAATGAAATTGTCCAAATAGATCGTAAGAGAGCAAGTAAGCAAGTAAATGATTATTTATTTATATTGGAGACTTTGTAGCCATACTATTTATACCTCTTTTTACTCCCTTTATATTAACTCGTGATGTCTGTCTGTTTCTTTGACGCAAAAACTTTGGTTCAATTTTTAACCCTTTTCCCTTGATCCAATCGAGCTGAAACTTTGCAAGCAGACTCGTGGTGACCATCAAAAAGATCTATCAAATTTTTGTTAAAAAAATTAATTATAGTATAATTTTAGATTTTTCAAATTTGTAATGGTTTTTTCATACAATTGAGTAAGTTGTATGAAAAGATTCCGACGCATCTGGTAGACACGAAACCTGATAAAATACCGGACCGTCCGTCCGTTTCTCCCCGTAGCTTCGCGTAACGTCCGTAATTTCGTTCGAATTCACGGCTAAAAACCAATTAAACGGCCGGAGATGGGGCTTGAACGTCGAGCGAACAAACTTCAACGCGGAGACCTACGGATGTTGCCATCTTCGTACATATGTGTGAGACTTCCAAAATAGACTACATATACAGCGCACAATATATTTTCTAAAACATATTTTCTTTGGATATAAATTAATGCTTATAAATATTTTCTCCGCAATCGATGGCAACTTCTGCGTGATATGTTGGTAAGAAATCCGACTCGGGTTCGATTCTGGGTTCAGAATTTTTTATTCTCATTTTATTTTATATTGATATCTATTTTAATTTACAATATTAATTATTATTTATGTTGCCGCGTTAGTTTTACGCACGCACAATCTCCAGGTTTTAGTCAAAATAGTAGGTGCCATTAACTACCGGAGAAATATAAAAAAAGTGTCAAATATTTTGATAAAAGTCCCCTCTACACTACGAGGACTCCAAGTTGGCGGCCCTCGTAGCGCAGTGGATATGACACTGGCTTCCCACGCCGAGGGATCCGGGTTCGATTCCCGGTGAGATTATAATTTAATCTGTGTGATTTACTCAAGCCTGGGTGTTTTGTGATGTATTTCGCTTCTGTAATTGGACCTCCTGGCTTGTTGAAGCATAAAAAATTCATTTTTACTATTTCATGGGTGTCGGCTATAAATAAGTAAATATTTATTCTTTAGGAACCAGCATGTATAAAAACAGTCATTTTTGACGGGTCACAGCTAGTATATTTATAATTACTGATTATCATATTGCTGTTGAGAGTTTGTTATATAGTCTAAGAGCAATTTAATATGTCTCTGTCCTGTTCCTAATTTTGACATTTTTTAAATAACTTGGGTCATTATTTTTGCTCCTTGTCTGAGTGTTGGTAAATTTTAATTTTGTGCTTTTTAAAAAATGAAATAAAACTATTATCGTTGCGGACCCTGAAAGATGTTTGTATAATAGAAAACCAGTTATACTGGTCGCGTTTTGAGCATAAATTAAAATGGCACGTAGCAATCTCACTTCGGCGGACAATGTTCAAGAAGTGTTTCGCAGTAATCAAAAGTGTCAGGACGCTCATCCTTTGAGAGTTTGTTGTTAATGTAGACTTCAAGTATCTGTATTAACTAAATATCTCATCTTTAAATGTAGGTTTTTCTTATGTTGAAATGTGAAACTATTTTCGGCCACCCCTGACTATGAATCCGCAACGCGGTGAATCAAAATCAAACACCACAAGACGACCTTGGGCCCCCGCAGCTCGCTTCAGGAAGTCACAACCCATAGTACATTGAACAAAATACAGGATCCGAAGTTGTTCAACACATTTCACTTTCAAATCTACTGGATAAGGATGTCACGCGGATCTCAGGGACAATAGCATCCAACAATATTGTCGACGGTGACAAATTCCGCGCAGATTTCGCTCGGGTAAACCAGATCTGCTGATGCGGGCGGAGATGTGGACAGCCGTGGTCTGGTA
Source organism: Agrypnia vestita (assembly GCA_016648135.1). Lineage (NCBI taxonomy): Eukaryota > Metazoa > Arthropoda > Insecta > Trichoptera > Phryganeidae > Agrypnia > Agrypnia vestita. Next base: position 32,005 of record JADDOH010006596.1, on the reverse strand, counting down.
GGGCACCCGGGGTGACTAATGGTCCAGGCTGCGATACTGCGGCCAGTCACGCCAGATTCCCCATGAGTTCACATTGAGTCATAATCCAGCTCTTAATATCCGAGAATTTTAATCAAAGTTACTAATAACTCGAGAGTACGTCGCGTATCGGAATTTCATTAAAGAGTTTAACGTCAATTCGATGCGGCCAGAATAGTTGATTGAATTTCCTGATCGATTATAGCAGATTTTACTGATAAAGTTTTCGTTTTAACTTTTATATTGTAATTATCATTAAAATGGATTCTCATATTCTCGAGATTTTTTTATCGGAGTTAATCAGATTTTTATCGGATGCATGGCCGTACAGCTTCTTTCTTTTGGATCAGACACGACAAGAAAAGTAAATATCCATACGCATTCGTACAAAATAAAATTTTACTACTCCAAATCCACGTTATGTATTTAATATAGTACACAGTACACATTATGTTTATATACTGCGTAATTTTGATAAAATCAACTATTTTATATATTTGATTTCTAAAAAATCCTAATCGAATCAATTTTCATGAAAGAACTTTATCTAAAAAAGTGGGAAATAGTGTGACGGAAAAGAAGGAGATTTTAGCTTTGCACAACCATTGGAGTGTCCTGATGAAGACCCTGAAATCCTCCATTGATGCACGCGATTAAATCATTCGAGAAATACCACTGTTTTTTTGTTGTTGATATTTTTCCCTTATATTTTTAAATTGGAATATTAAGCAATGTTGTTTTTAATGTATATATGACATCCTTAGTTTTGTTTTGCTAAGTTAAAAGGAACTGAATTGTATCCGAATTTACGTCCTTCCTTTTTTTTAATCTTTTCCTCACATCCGCTACATGCACAGAATACGTGTTACATAAATATAAAATACAATAATTCCATCGTCTGTCCGTCCGTCCGTCCATCCGTCTGTCTGTCCCCTATTCACGACAAAAAAAAATGGCTGGAGATGGGGCTTGAACCCCGGGGCACCAAACCTAAACCGGCCGATTAACGCATGTTCCTACGACCGCCTCTCCATAGATCACCAAAAAGATGCTATAAATATATACTGGGGCTTAGTAAAGACAAGCAAAAAAATTTTCTGTAATTTTTGATGGGCTACAGCTGGTTATTACTATTTTCAAACGTAGGTCAAGCTTTTTATTTTTTAAATATATTTGTGCTATGAAAAGGTTCTGTGCTGGGATGGTGCTCAACTACAAGGCGAGCGTCTAAGCCACTAACCAAGCAAGCGCTTCATCTAAATCTAAGCATCTAAATTACTTAATATCTCTTTCCATTTTCTTTATTTATTTCTTCTTTCACACGGGTTTACTTCGCGTTCATCGATCAAACAAAATCCCACATAAGAGTTCCAGCAGCTCCGATAATCCTGTCAATCAATCCGTAATGGAACCGCATTAAATAATTGATTAAAAATGTTCCCGGAGGTCACGTGTGCTTCGGCGATCTGACATGATAATGTCAACGCCTTTCCAACAGGAATCAGAATTAATAATCCATAGAGCACGACATTCGGTCACCCGGCAATAAAAGAAATGGATTTAAGAGTAACGCTATCTGCTCGTACATTTAGTTTCTCAGGCTCCAGGTATTTCCGGTTTTTGTCGTGGCTCTGTGAATTAAGTATCTTGCAAAATAGTGTACCGTAACTCCGTCTTTATAAAAGTCATGTTCAGACATTTTAGAAGCCTACTTATCGGATAAATTTAGTTCGTAATCTGCTAATTTAATCAATAAATCATTGAAAATGTGTTTTTAAGTACTCTTTTATAAATGTAAATCCAGTATAATTAATTAATCTCAATGTGGTTAATACATACTGATGTATTCTAATTAGTCAAAACTATATTAATTTTATATTATGTTTCTTGGGTATGCTTCCATTGTTTGGTAGATAATTTTTTAACAAACATTTTATCTTTATTTTGATGAGATAATATTTTTGTTGTGGATTTTTTTTATATAAAACAAATTAAAAGTATAATATAGAAAGACGTCTTTGAGATTTCAAATCCAGAACATTCTCGTGCTATGGAGTGTTTTTTTTAGAGGCGGAAAACTTTAAATTGAAATAAAACACAAAAACATGTTTTTTAAATCCATGTATTGGCATTATTTGACAGAATTTTATGATATTAATATTTAAATATGATTTTGGGCATGTGGCTGCCGTGGCTGGCTTGTTAATGGCGTAATCTATAACTCCAATATTCACAATCCAAATGTGTTCACTGACGAAGCGCACTTTTGGTTAAATAGCTATGTCAATAAACAGAATTATCACATTTGGAGCGATGATAATTCACAAAACATTGTGGAAACACCATTACATCCAGAAAAAGTCACCCTTTGGTGCGCTTTATGGGCCGGTAAAATCATTGGTCCATATATCTTCAAAAATGATGATGATCAGAACGTTATAGTCAACGGTGGGCGGTACAGAGACATGATTACCAACTTTTTCGTGACTCAATTGGAAGGCATTAATTTTGCAGATATGTGATCTCAACAAGACGGCGCCACATGCCACATTTATTGAAAGAAACATTTGACGAACGATTAATTTCACGAAATGTTAACTGACCACTTTGTTCGTGCGATTCGTCACCATTTGATTATTTTCTCTGGGGATGTTTAAAATCGAATATCTACGTAGATAAACTAGAAATAATTGAGTACTTGGAAGCCAACATTCGACGTGTTATTGCCGAAATACAGCCCGATTTACTGCGAAGAGTGTGTGAAAATCAGACCTCCAAATTTCGCCACGTACGCCAAGGCGGCTGCCATATCCAAAATTATACTTAAATATAAATGTCATTAAATTATCTATTAAATGAAGCCAATTTATTTAATTATCTATTCATATTTAAAATATTATTATTTAATTTTTTTCAATTTAAAGTTCTCCGCTTCTAAAAAAACACCCATACATTTTTAAGAATGCGTTACCATCACACCACACCATACACAATTTTTTTTTGTACAAACTTCTATGCCATCAATGTATGTATTTTTATAATGATATTTTTTATATAGTAATTATATAATGAATAATTAGTAATTTATATTATTATGTAATCAGTAATTTCTTTTACTTTCACTTTTTGGATGATATTTTTACGTTCATAGTAATTATCTACTTACTTAAAATAATATTACATAAAAATTATGCCAAAATATGTTTACGATAAATATAAAAAAATATTTATTTTGTAATAAATATCCAATATTTTTATTATTTTATGAAAATTGTAATAAAAACAAAATAAAGGAAAGCTATTAAGAAAGTTAATATAAATATTTAATATTGATTCAAACTATCATTTACTTGATTTCATCGCACGTCAAGATGTTGATTGATGATTGTATTGGAAATATCATTTTGCGATTGCCATTTCGCACATCAAAGCTATTGTTAAACTGTCTCTTAGTCTTCGATCGCTGAAATATGAAGCTCTCTTATATTCAATATCCCAGTGGTTATAAATTAACCTTTTGATTTTTTTAGAAGAAGATTAATTGTTCTTGAGGTATCCACATGATGACATATTAACAGCATACTACTGCGATATTGAAAAAAAGACTGGTGTGGATATCTGTCAGTATCTACGATCGTATTAGATATAGATCAGCTGAATCATTGGTGGGTAACGGTGGTGTTGGAGAGATTCCCACCCGTCCAGAAGAATCCTCTCGTGTCGCGTGTGTAGTGTGTATGAGATGTGTACAGAAAAGGCAGTGATGAACAGATCGGTACCGGGTGTAAAATGACACTTATGTTAATGTTGCGATTTATTGTAACAATTTAACTAGTATATATTGCGGCGACAGAACATTTGTCGAATACTTTGATATTTTTAAAATTAGGTCAAAAATACCAAAAGCAAAATAATGTATTTTAGTAATTTATCATATCTCTAATACAATTATAAATTTCCAAACCACAGTAGCAGGTTTTTCCAGAGCATCGGAATCGTCTGCCGCGACGGAAGACGTTATCTACAGCACCAATTAAAACACGGCACAATTAATATCGTCGTTACTTGAAATAAATCGTTAAATTTTAATAATCGCCGGTATTAAAACGATTATTTTTTACTATTCCAGGTGACTTTCCCACGGCTGGACCGATCGTTGCAGCCTCCGGCCTATCTGACATCTGATCACATCTTGTTTTAATAACAAAATTAAAGCTTCTTCACGCGGATTTGCATCTGATGAATGTGCTCGATACGTTTGGGAAGAAAGTCCGCCGATTAATAGGTACTGTAACATGTTTAACGGACATTTACAATATGCGTTTACAAATAAAAAGTGGCTCATCGAGATCGTGAAATTGATAAATTTTAGTTTTAAAATTACTCTAATAGCCACCGCGTCAACGCTAATCTGCCCAGGTATGTAGATCAATCTCGGATAAAATGAATTAATAATAATATCTTGAAAATAATAAAAAATTAAAAAAAAATAATTTTTTAGGTCAGTTGTATTCAGACAACAAATTCTACACAATTTTTTTTTTTAAATATTTTCAATGATTCAATGTGGTTAATAATGAATATTCTTTATATAATCACTTTACTTTATTTATCCAACTGGTTTCGGAAACTATAATTTTCTTCGTCAGTGTAATATAAATATTATGTGTGTACGTTTAGAATAAGATTTGTATCACCCTGACGAAGGAAATGATTGTTCCAAAAACCGGTTCAGTTTATCGGTATATAAAAACTCAGGTTATATAAATAAAGTTAATTAATTAAATAGGTTTTACTCTATTGGAAGTAATTAAATGAAATACATAAGATTGTTAATTAATTTAATTACAAACATAGATTTAAGGCATGCCATGAGTACAAAAAATATAAATATTTAAATCTCAATTTTTTTAGTAATTTATAATAAATTGACTATCATTAAATTGTGTGAAAAACAAAGACTGTATTACAACTACTGAGTTTAAATTTATAAATTTTATTACTTAAGTTCTTTTTAATACTTAAGTGTCGAGAGTAACAGAATCTGTCATCGACAGGTGACGTATTAAACTGACTACTTTCAAATATATAATTCTTACGTTGATTAGATGAAACATAAATACCAAATTGATTAGGTACTGACAAAATGGGTTGAATTCACTGGTGTAGTGGTTGATGCAACGGTAATATTGTGAGAAGAGGAGAAGAATTAATGAAAGTAATATTGTTAAGCAAGTGAATTAGTTTATGTATTTCATCCAATTTAACTATCGTCACGAATAATCTGAACATTGTTGACGTCAAATCCACCAAAAATATAATAATTTGTTTTATGTACATATAAAAAACTAACCCCTAAAAACCAAGTTTTTATTATACTCCCTTTCTCATTTACTAGTTGAAACAGGTTTCGCGCCTACCCCACGCGTCGGGCTCGAGTCGGGTAACGCTACGAAAGGGAGTAATAAAAAATTTCAAAAAATCCAAGATCATACTATAATTATTAAATATTTTTAAGCAAAAATTTGTTAGATCATTTTTAATGTCGCCATGAGTCTGCCTGCAAGGTTTCAGCTCGATCGGATCACGGCAAAAGGGTTCAAAATTGATCCAAAGTTTTTTCGGCAGACAAGCAGACGCTACAAATTAAACGAAAGGGAGTAAAAAGATATTCTCTTACTCCGAATATGAACTATAATATATACTAAAGCAAAGAGGCACATGCTCAGCCATTTTATTTTAAAGATTTGCTCATTAATAATTAATTAAGCAATAATAATTGAGATATAATGAAGCATTTTTACATATAATTTAGCAAAAAAAAAAAATTGACATCCGTGTTTTTTCGTTTATAATAATATCGGCGATTTATCCATAAAATTACTTTTTGCCTACCCACGATAAAAAGGATACCTCCTTATTTTAGCATAAGTACTTTTACACACAAGTAAGTATGATAAAATAATAATAGTAAACATAAAGCTACTCTACATTTATAGGAGTTTCTTTCAAAAAACGTAATTAGTCTAGATTAAAAAAATTATATCCTTTACAAGCAGATAAAAATATTCCATTTTATGATGTTAGAATCTTTTGTCTGCTCTGAAGCATTTTAACACATAATAATAATATCGACATTTAATCATTGGATAATAATGTAGCCTTTCTTCTCTGGATTTCCGTATTCTCAGTTTGTTAATGGTAAAAACATAGGTTAAGTCAGGACACGACATCTCTGACACCGACTACTAGGCCACTGTTTCTCCTAGGGTGCAGTTTGTCAATCGTCGTAATAAAATTATTGTTTTAAAATAAATATTACACAAAAAATCTTATGCTAAGTCCACGATGACTCACTATTCACGGTAATTTGTTCCTGTACATTACCATTGTGCTCCAATCTTGTGAATATTTATTCGCTCCTGTTTCAATATGATCTCTGTCTTACTTTTACTCGAATTTTTTATATCCTGTGTGAGTTGAGTGTACGAGACTCCTTTTTTTCTCGGCTTGTTTATTCTATTTGTATATCGACTTAAGATATGAGAATGTTCAAGATTTGTCTGAATCTTAACGCACAAAATTTAATTACAATTTATTTAAATTTATGGATATTAAGCTAACGTAAAAACAAAGGTCTTGTGGAAGGCAAATCACTAACGCAAGTGCTCTACACATTGCATGACTATACAGACTTGCATTTAACATCAGGGAACCATGGAAATGAAAATAAAAGTTTTTATTGTCATTCGATATCTTTTTGCTTTTTTTCATACATTGCTTTTTTTTCTTTCAATATTTGTTTATTGTTAAAGTGTGTTTAAAAACAAGAAAATAATTAAAAGTTTTTTCCTCCAGTCTATATGAAGATACTTAGACGGACGAAGAATAAATATCCGAAATAAGTAAGACAAGTAACTGCATAAAAGAAAGGGTTATCTTACACAACAGATAAAAGTAAATATGTAGTTACTATTTGAGTTGGTGAAAATGTTATTTATCGACGGACATGGGTGACGGATTGTCAAAATCGTTCCTTGTAATGATATATAAGATTATAATGTAATAAATTAATGTTCGTTTTAATTCTATTTTAAAAATGACATTTAAGTTTCCACGAGAAATCCGCACGCGGCGTATCCCGCCGCAAATACTGATTATACCGTGGCAACACTTTTAAATGGCAAATTTAAACATTTAACCTACATTTTTAAAAATAGGAATGACTAAGAATGTATGTAATAAAATGTTAACACTCTTTTGGTTAACAATATTTTTAACACTTAATATGTGTATCAAACGTTAAATTTGAATCTAAAACAAATCAGACGAATAAATTAGAAGAATATACACAGTAAAACTATCTATAGAAAAATATTTATAATTTGTTAAAATTTTGTTTTAAAATCTAAATTGCAACCACACAATAAAATGAATTTATTTTTTATAAAATACATACAATATATTATAATATATAAATTATATATTGTAATAAATATATAATAAATAATTTATATATAATATACAAATATATATTATGTATAAAAATATCAATAATTCTAGATTTAACAAAATAATATTATACTATTGTATTTGGCTATTACTTTGTAGTTATTCATTATGAATATAAATAAACGAATTAACTTAGGTAAACACCACTTAATTTTTGGTAAAACCAACCGGTTTCGAAAACAACGTTCCTTCGTACAGGGTATAATTAATACTAATTAAACTTTACAAAATTATAAACAATCATACCTCAGTGTCAAGTACCAAATGGGGGTAAACAGGTGATAGGATGAAAGGGAACATATTCAAGATAGGACTGTAAATTTTACATTTCATCTCATTTCCACCTCCACTTTTAAACTGCACACTAATATATAGTAGTTTTTTATAATGTATATTTTTTAACGTTTACATAGTTTGTAGTTTACCCTGAAGAATGAACGGTGGTTCCAAAACCGGTTGTTGTTATTTGAATTTGTGTTTAATTTAGTATAAAATGAATAAACACAAAGTAATAGCCGATCACAACAGTATAAAAACATTAATGACTAGCTTACTCGCGCGGCTTCGCACGCGAAGATTTTTAGTAACTTTTAGTAATATTTTATCAATTTGTGTATTAATCTTCATATAAAGATATATATCGTCCTATAGTTTTATGGAACTTTTTGAGTTCTACTGTTTATAGAAAGTATTTAATTCTTTATTTATTCTTCTGCTTTATAGAAAGTATTTAAATGTCTCTTATCGTAAAGGCAGCGTTCGCAAAAAACGCATCGCTCGACCATTTTTTCGTCGAATTTAGTTGTAAAATAGATCACCACGAAAAGCCTTTATATTTTAATGGAATAATAATATATAGCCATTTTGAAGGTTCATTCTAAATATTGGTGAAAGAATTTTTGAAATTGGATGAGTAGTTTCAGAGATTACCTCCTACATCCACACTTACCTCTTTATATAATAGATTGACGATACAGATGAAAATTAAATAAGTTCCTTCCTAGATTGGGCTCATATTGAAAATCCGGGATTTATGATCCCAATAAGAGGCTTTTTAATGACTGCACGTCGCAGCTTAATAAAGTGTTAAGGATTCAATTAAAAGCTACGACGCCATCACGCCGTGATGCGGTTAACCTCATGCCGGCGACTAAGCAGTGCGCTCATTATTCCACGATCCAGCTTCAAATCACTCCTCAGTTGTGTATGTACTTTTGACTCGGTCCACAACCAGACAATCATGTTACAGGATAGGCTGAAATACACATTTCTGTGCGATTTCAGTTATAAAGAATGGTTGTATGTTTCAATAATTATTTTCATTACTAGCTGTAACCCGTCTTAAATGACGATAAAAAAAAGAAAAGAAAAAAAGAGGAAAAGAATACTAAGAATATAAGAAGTTACGGACATTACAGGAAGTTACGACGGACGAACGGATAGACAACAATTTTTTTTATAATTGCGATACTATTTTCCGGAATACATCAATAATTTAATATTTAGAATTTTTCGAATACAATGTGTGTTGGATAATCCATTTTCATATTATTTGGATTAGAAGACTTTGTGCAGTTTCGATCGGCAGTAGATATGTTTTATATGCCGATCCCCAGCTGATTTAATGGCGTATTAGAGATTTTGTTGCACTGTAGCGTGGTAAACTGAAGTTAAGTTTTCCGATGTCAGAATGTTTCGTTTTTCTTATTTCGTGCTACAATTTGAAATTAATTAAATTTTAATAAATATTAATATAAAATTCTTCAGGTCAAGCATTATTTTTAATGTGACAGCTATTTCGGCTTGTTAATCCATTATCAAACAGTCTGTGATATTAAAAATAACGCTTAACCTGCAGCACTTAATAAAAATATTTATTATAAAAGTTATTATAAAAAGTAATGTTTCGGATAATTTTTTTTTTTTAATTTCGTATTTTGTTGGCGATTGAGTTAATTTGGTCTTTCCATTCTAGGTTTTTGCTATCATGATTCTTAAGTATTTAATTTTAATTGATATTTTCAGTACCGATCACTTTATTTGGCAGCTATTTTCATTATGTTTAAGTACTGTACCTATGTATAATTTTGTGGAAATTTTGGGAAATATATTTATTAGTTCTATATTATTTTTGAGGTGTAAACTAAATAATATTTGATCGAGTTACTTTTATTATTTAAGAAATTAAGTGATGAGTTAAGAGTTAAACCGTGATTGTGTAATTGGTTTTCGATTTTAACTATGATTGGTAGTTGAGATTTATGGAGGTCTGTGAATGATTGTTGAATTGCAAATAACCACAGTCAGACACAGTTAAAATTAGTTCAGTCATGCTCATTAGCTCATCAATATTTGAAATACAGCGATTTGCAATAATTTTAATCATAATTTAATTTGTAAAAGAAAAACAGAAAATATTATGTAAATGTATTAAAGCATTTATTTTTTATTATATACAATTATTTTATTTGAGGAGCCTTCCGTCATATGTGGACATTGTCAGTCTAACAATTGAATTCAACAATTGTATTATTATCAAAGTTAATCAACTCTAAACTCTCCTAATTTCAAACGTTAATCCCTCCGTCCGTCTGTTCGTAGCTTACTGGAATTACAACAATGATGAATTAGCAACGAACATTCACCAAAAGTAATTAAAGAGTTGCTGCTTTAAATATAGATACTTATGAAGTCAATTTAAAAAAAATATTTTTATTCATGAATTTTCATCCTCAAAATTCTGCAATTATTATGTCCCGTAATTTTCCACGGGTTTTCGCTAGTATACAGTAAGTAAGAGACAGCATGATACTTCTTCTGCAAAAAAATTAAAAGTGATAAAAATTTTGTATGGGAATGTTAATTATTTATACAATAAAATTTTTTCACAATTTCTAGAAATAAAAATGTTGTCAGGTTTTCGCAGCCGTTCAGAATCTTCTGTGTGTAGTTTTCTGGGATATACTGACCTATATATCCGACCTCACTGGCGTTTCGAATCAACGAATCGAACAAGTAAGTCTTGATGATTAAGGTTGAGTATGAGCTTGCAATTGGATGTGAATTTTCAGCCAGTGAGATTAGATATACATGGCAGAATATCCCAGAAAACTACACATAGAAAATTCAAGCAATAACCCTATTCCAACACTAATGATATTTTAATTAAATATTAATGGTAATTAGAAAATAAAGAAGAAAAATAGCACAAAACAATAAATTTGACTATTTGATTCTTTTTGCCATTCGTAGAGCCAGCTCCTGCAAGAAAATTGGTTTTCTTGCAGGAGCATTATTTTAAGGAATTCTCCAGCAACTGAATTTACAGTACTATATTTAAATTAATTATTAAGTGAAGGTAATATCGTATTTTTCATCAAATACAACCACTAAATATGTGACGTTGACTTGCTTTTTTTAAACACAAGAATGTCTAGGAAATTAATTAATTTTATATACTATTTTGTCCTCATTTTATTGCTGCCTTCGGCACAGCTTCGTCCTAGTGAAATAATGTTATGATGATATGTATTTATTTACCTATATATCTGTGTAATATTTGAGTTCACTATAAATAAATAAATAAAATACTCTTAGTGGAGTTTTGGATATACGGCCGTAAATTAAAAAATTTAAGTAATTTAAAAAAAAAATTATGTGATTAAATTAAACAAGTAACAAAAAAACTCAACTAAATATAAATTTCAATAGTCTGAACACAGTCATCGCGTTCTTTATATAAAAGTGTTACTCATTTCTGGTTACTCACAAAATAATTTGCTATGCTTCAGCATCTGGGTCAATCTGGGTATTGCAGAATCCCGCCACATGACGATCGGTAATATTGACAAACGGCTGTATAATTTAATATGAAATAGATTTGAAAGTTTCACACGGGAACTTATTACTGAGATCTCATCGGAGAATTCTTTACTATCCATTTTGCACACACATTTGAGTCACCCTGCCCTGCCCTGTTTCTATTTGTGTGTTATTGTTCTATATTAAAGAGCCTCCAAATATTCGTAATTCCAACTATTCGAATATCGAATAGATAATGATAATTTCGAATATTCGAATATATTCGTAATATTTTTAAGAAAGGAATAATTTACTTTGGATGATAAATACAGATGAATAAATACATTCTATATATGTAAAATAAAAACACAATAATTATTGAGAATTTAATTATTTTAATTTTTAAAAATATATGTTATAAAAAAACAACAAAAAATGTATTGAAAAATAATATTGAATTGATACGTTTATCTCACACCCCACGTACAAGTTTTTTTTCATTATTTTGTATATAACTTCTTGTTTGTTGGCTTAAGTATTTATGAAAACTAAGTACACGTTGACAAAACAATGTAATAATATGTGTTGTCATAAAGCCATAAAGATAAGCAGAAGATATCCGACAAAGGCGTTTACATCTCTGATGTCCGAATTTGTATACCTGAGTGAATGAATGAATGCTCGCATACTGACTTCCAGGGTACGTAAAACTTTGTTTCGTTTAGAAAAATATTGAAAATCTTGTAATATAAATAAGAGAAAATACTTTACGAATACTTTTTAAAGTATTCGATTAACGAATACTTAAAAACAGGCGAATATATTCGAGTTTCGAATATTTGGACTGGAGGCTCTGATTATATCTATTCTATATGCATTTATTATCATACACTGCTATATCCTCTTCAGAGTGTCAACTCCATGCGTTTATGGTTGGCATTCAGCATCGAGAGCGTCACTGCAGGATCCTTCATGTCCGTCGCCTGTTCGTAGGCCTTATGACATTACCATAGTAAAATAACTTCAGATTAGATATTGTTTGGATCATGTCAAGAACATGTTTTTGCCTTATTCACTACTGTTATATCAAGATTTGTCTATCTAGTCTCAGCAATTTACTTGAGATAAATCTAAATAACCGCATACATTTTTTTAAGGCTTCAACAGGCCAGGAGGCCCAATTACAGAAGCGAAATACATCACAAAACACCCAGGCTTGAGTAAATCACATAGATTTAATTGTGACCTCACCGGGAATCGAACCCGGAACACTCCGGTGTGGGAAGCAAGTGTCATACCCACTGCGCTACGAGGGCCGCCACATACATACATGTTTTGGTGTTTGCCTGGTCACTCTGAGATCGGTAGGATATTGACAGAATGAGATAAAAACCCAAATTTCCTATATGACATGAGATAGCGTTAGAGAGCGAGGCTTGATATGTGCGCACATACGTCATGTAGAACCATAGATGCGTAAAACTATTTATACTGAAAAGTTATAAAGAAAGGAAGCATTTTTATTTTATTTGTACATTCTAGTAAAATGTATAAAAATTAAATTACAAGCATTTATTATCATGTGTATAAACTGTTGCACGGAAAATTAAATTTAACATATAAACGGAACATTAACTATGTCAAAGCTTCTCCAAAGAATTTCATAGAAGTGTAACACTTGTCTCAAAGATTATTTAGCATAGAAAATCTTATCTATGGACAGTAGCCATAACAGTTTGCTCTGGAAGGGTTCATCTATGATTACAAATAAATATAAGCACAAAACGTAAAGGCACACGGTGTCTGTGGTTACTTATATCACTGCATCCTGCTTTCGTCATTATATAAGTTATTGTAATAAATTATATAAAATCAAAACAAACCGGCGTATATAAAATGTAACACTTTAAAAATAATAATTTAAAAAGGCATAATAAGAATCTGCTTTATATTCTCATTAAAACTCTGCTAAACTTCCGCTTTCAAAGTCGCTAGCTTAGGCTGTAGCATTTTATTTGAATCTGTAGTATTCATAATCACTTAAATTTTCCCACGATATTTTCAAAAAGGAACATGATTTTGGGACGCTTCTGGATTGGGATACCATCCCTTTAAAAATTCTAGTACAAAGTATAATATCTAATTTTTTAATAAAGTGTTTAATCGTCTAGGTTTTTGATGCCACAAGTGATTTGGCATTGTATAAACCTACGAAATAAATGTTTAGACACCTGAATTTTAATTATATTTTTATATGTATTCCAAAAATACTGGTGGATTACCTACTGGATTTTGTCCACAGACAGACAATCGGTAATTAAAATAAATTATAGAAGTCTCCCGGAGACATTCGCTTAGATCCGCTTAATTTATAATACAATGTTTTCCATCTGGCAAACATGTATGATAGTCTTTAAAGTGTGGCCACAGAGCTTACGACCGGTATTAGCTGACTTAAATGACCACTTTCCATACTTCACCAAATCACTGCTTGAGGTGAGTACTTGCGAAAACCGCGTTATATAAATTATCCAACTATTATTATTATTATTAAGGCAATAAATATCCTCTTCGCTGTGAAACTTTTATAATTTATCTTACTGTATCTTTAATTGTGTTATGTTAATATGATGTTTAATGATGAATGTTTACTTTAAAAAGAAGAAAATTGAAGCTAGAATTTGGGAAATTAATCACTTATATAATATCTATATGTATCTGGCAAGTGATTAATACGAATTTTGTATTTTAAATGGTTGAAGCAGTAGCTTTGTGGTTTGACATTTCAAGTATTAATCTAGTATAAGCTTTGGCTTTAACCACTGTTATTTTATCTTTTAATGGTAATCAGTTTCAGAACGTCAGCTCCAAAACCAATGACTTGTGGAATACGTGTCACGTTGATATTCTTATTCAAACGAAGCTCTAAATATGACTAATATGGAAGAGGTCAAATCCTCAACCATAGATTGTTTTACCACTAAACCAACAAGCACCTAAAGCAAAAGTGTAAAAATTCTTGTTTATTCTAGTTTATAGTGATGAATATTGATTTGATTCTGTTAGGTATATAAATAAGCATCTGTAAAACATAAGATCTTCTGTCTTAAATTTTTTTTTGAACGGTGTCCTAGTATATTTTTAATATAAAATAACAATTTTTTAACGATAATCTTCTTAGCGAAAAAAAATACCCCGATTTTAGTAAAAAAAAATTATAACAGGAAAAGAAAAAATAACTAAGTTTCAATTCAGATGTGTGCAGTTGGTATATTCAAGCATGTGTTGTAATTACGTTCATACAAATTCAGAAAAAGAAAGTACATAAAAAAAATTGTCCGACAGAACATTATGATATACTAAAATCTGAATTGTTACACGCAAACAGAGATACTTAATTAAAAATAACTATACATAATCGTGTTATTGCGCGGCTGCGCGTGGGTCTACAATTATTGAAAACAACTAGAAATCGATAGAGTACACGAGAATAGAGAGAAGAAAGAGAGAGAAGAGAGAAAAGAGAATAGAAAATATTCTAGAATATGTATAACGTTTGTTATATGAATACGCTCGAATTCAGTTGTTTTTGACAGAAGCGAGGGGCGATGCGTGTGAGTAGTCAGCCAACGAATAAAATACTAGTATACCGACGTGTGTGGAATATTCTGGAGAAACGATACGGGCAAATTATGAAACAGTGCCCCATTTTAGTCCAGCGACTCATAGTATTTCGTTTTGTCTCCCACTACCGCGAAACCGTGATAATGTATATGAAAGGAATATTATTAGGCATATTTGTTATGTATATTTTAGTTATGTACAGCTTATTTCAAAGTAGGCCTACTGGCTACACGCTGCTGTGTGGATTTAATGTTTGAAACAAAAAAAATATGTTTTTATTTTAACAATTAAAAATAATATTTGTTGACTATGAATCCTGAACGAAATTTCGACAACACTTTCGTTTTTTTTATTGTTTCAGTGGTACAAAAACTCCATAATCACACAGCGTATTTTGTTAAAAATCATTATATTAATAGATCCTCGCAAAATTCTGACAAGAGAATTTTATGAGAGACTTTCTGGTTAATATTTCATACTGGGGGGCAAAAGGTGACCCATTATGCGCTGAAATGTCTATTATGTACCTAAAACGAATTGAAATATATTTGTGTAATTTTCAAAACTGTTCTAATAAATTACATATCTGTTATTTTATTTTAAATTAATTGATATACTAAGAATCCCGACATAGTAAATATTTTCTACATACCAAAAATAATAAAACTACTTAATTACCGGAAAATTTAAATAGTTTATCCTTTACATTTAAAAAAAACGGTGACAGTGATCATAATAAAACGCTTTCAAGAATATTTAAATAATGTATATTTTTATAATTTCTGTATTCATAAATATTTTGTTAACATACCTGTATGACAAATGTTTTTCGATCAACCCAAAAAAAACAATCATTAATAATAATTTTCATAACAAACCAATGATCTTCTAAAAATATTTGAATAACAAATCTCATGATATAGCTTAATCTACCTTATCCCGAAACATATTTGTATTAATTACTTTGGTCAGTTTAACGTCAACCGGTTTCATTACCACTGTATCTTCCTCCTGACGGATGCACACTCCGCATGTTGACGTCCATTTTGACAAAGATTCGAAGGAATAGAAATCACTCCATTTTTAAATTATTCAATGTGGTTAATACCAGGATTGTTAGTTTTTAAAAATAGATATTCATGTCCAACCACAAAATTAACGCTACAGGTAAACATAACAAATACCTGCTTACTTTTCAGGTAACCTATTTTATGCATTTTTTTTGTAAGATTAGTTCCCACACCATAAACGATTGCTGATATTTGATAGTAGACATGGTTATATATATAAAATACATTTCCTGTGGAAGATTATTTCTTACTATTAGCATTAATCATAAATTGAAAAAAATGTTTTTTGAAAAACTTATTAAACTAAATCGCGTGTTACTCTACGATTTGTTCATAGTTATTTAAAGGAAATTAAGACATCTTAAATTTTTTATTAACTTTCCTTTAATTAAGAATCTCGACGGGTTTCCTATTGAATTATTATGCACAATTAACATGTTCATCATTATTTATATTGCAATACATAATTTATTACTAATACGTATGCCAACGATCATTTTTTGTTAGTTATAAAAAATACCCATTGGTTAATGTAATCAGAGTTACTGGTAGATAGTTGTAAGTTGCAAATACTGTATGAATTGTATATATTGTATAAATCCGGTATTGTGGATGTTAATCAAGCGACTTTCGTTTGACAGTGATAAAAATAATTTATAGAAACACTTACGAATGTTTCCAATTATAGAACTTTAAATTTTTTAAATATAAATATATTGTTTTGAATAATGTGTAATAAAAACCTATTCAAGCATAGAGTATTTGAAAAATAAAATATGTATCACATCATGTTTCGTTTTTAAACAATAAATAATAAGCAGCTGTAACTCGTCAAAAATAACGTTACTTTTATATGCCGTTCCTAAAGAATAATAACGTATTTATTTACTTATTTATAGGCGACACCCATGAAATTTATCAAAATATTTAAACAGTTTTTTGTATATTCCCCTAACAGAAGTTAAATGTACAATTCTAAACCCTGGCGATTGGGCGGAACATGAAATGGTTCGCGTTTTTGAAAAGTCCTTTATTTACCTACCTACTTTGACGGCTAATGCAGGCTTGGCGATAGCAAAATCGCTATTGTTCGGGTTTGCTGGCCCGGGGTTCAAGCCTCATCTCCGGCTGTTTAATTTTGTTTCCTTAGCCGTGAATTGGAACGAAATTACGGACGTTACACGTAGTAACGGGGATGGATGGAAAGACGGACAGAACGAAATTATTCTTTGATCATATAAATTTAAATAAATTTTGAAAAATGTAGGTGGGTACCTCCAAAAAATACATATCCAAATTTGAAACAAAATTCTTCCGATAAAATGCGAAATACGATACCCAGAAACACAGTTTTGTATATAAGAGTCACAAATCAATTTCGAATGAATCAAAAACGCAAGACAAAAGACGCGATGCATCGCTCGATATCTTCTGCCATGATAATCAATAAGGTAAAGGTAGTTCCAGACACTCCGAAGATCCTCCAGCGGCGGTACGTACCCGCGAGATATTGCCTTCATTGTTCATTGTTCCACCTGAAGCGTGTAGCTCATACCATACGGCACTCGATCGAACACCCGGATACAGATATATATTGGAGTCCAATTGAATTACAGATAAGATTTGTAGACGTATTTCATTACATTTTATAGTGCCCATTGTCTGCGGCACGGGAAAAATGATATAATTTCTTCCTATCACCTGGTGCTCCGCCGTGCACGTGGGGCTCGCTGCCACGGAGCTGTTGAGGAGATGAAGTCAGGCATTCTTACGTCAGGTCCAGCACCAGATTGCGAACAATGTTCTTTAAAAATTATCATTAATTTAAAAAAATCATTTTTCATAAAAAATCATCATCATCATCGTCCTTCTTACTTTTTTTTAAATCAACCTCAGCCAGAAGGAATCGTTATTTATTCTCGCAAATGTCATAATCATCATCATCTTCGTCTAATTTGTTTTTTCAATAATCCTCGATACTTGAACGTGCATTGAGCGTCATTCAGGGAGTATTCTTAATTTTTTCCTTATCAAAAATGTTGATTTCATTGTATTTATCTATAGGTATATATCTAAAGTGGTAAAATTTGTGAGTTTGTAAGTTTTTAAGTTTAGATGTAGGAGGTAATCTCCGAAACTACTCATCTGATTTCAAAAATTCTTTCACCAATATTTAAAATTAACTTTATTTTATTTATTTTATTTTTATTTTCATTTATTGGTTTTCTTACAGCCATATAATTAATCAATCTTGAAAAAAAACAATAATTGATGTACAGAGTTTTGGGCCAATTACAAGAAAACACATATATACAATAGATAAAAAATAAGAAAAAACATGTCCAATAGTGAGTTTGTGTGAGTGTGTATATTTGTGTGTTTATTTATTTATTTATTTTGTTTTGGGAAAAATTAACAGCAAAACAATCTTAAAAATTTTCCACTGAATTTAAAAATTTACTTTAACATACAATAATAGCGAATGGAGAGGGTGGAGGGGAATGTGGGACGGGAGTAGAAGGGAAGATATAATGTACAAATTAGTTTGGGTGCGGTAGTGTAGATATTGTTTGTTTTATGTTTCTTATTGTTGCGTTGAAAATGTCAATGTGGTGATAGTTTGTGTTAAATGAATTTGTGGATCTGTACATAAAGGAGTTTTGTTTTGTTCAGAATGGTTATAGATTATATATTATTCAGTTAAAATAAAAATATTTTTCGTGGCGCCTTTTTTTACAACTGAAGTCGACGAAAAAACGGTCGGACGAATGCGATTCTTACGAACTCTGCCTTAACAGTAAGAGATAAATGAATGCTTTCTATAGAGAAGTTGTAAGACCTATAAAAAAGTCCGGGATGACACATATCTATATGTTGAGGTTAATTCACAAATTGATAAAACATTAGTAAAATATATATTTTTAATTAATTTTAATCTGTCGGGGGTAATTAAAGTAGATAATGTTAAATTCTTATCAAAATAAATTTTGATTATCGTCAGGAAAATTATATGAAGATAAAAATTGCCTTTTACACAACATTGTTTGGACTGGTAGTTTAGATTATATTGATTTTACACTGATATTTTACAGTCCCATTCTGAATTTCATGCGGGCATAGCTAGTATATTATAAAGAAAGTGTTTACTGATTGAATTAAAAAAAAAAGTTTTTTTTTTAAACTATTTCTACCTTATTACAAATTATATATATTTGTTTTATACAGAGTTAAGGTTGAGATTCAATATTATCAATTGAGCGCAAATTAAAATCAAAGCTTTGTATGTACCTAGAGAAAATTTAATATCTCTCTGCCGCTTTCCTATATAATCCTATACCCTTTTACTGATATTAGCTAAATTAAGTATTATACTTTATAGGACACTGGACATAATTAAGGAACCCACATCTCTCCACCTGCCTATCACTAGTACCCCCACTATTGAATGCTATCCGTTCCAAACATTACGACCCTATCATCTATGCAAAACCTAGGCACCCCTTTCCCCCTCCCAGTGATGTGAATTTCTTTTATATTCAATCCTATCCGTAAACCATTTTGCACAATTACTTTTTAGGATCCTGCAAAATATTCCCTTAGTCTGTAATCTAAATCTGAATCAAATCCATTATGTAAAATTCAAGAATTTCTTTTATTTGTTATAGTGGAAAGTATACAATCATGTTTTTTTGGTTTTGTAACGGCAAATAAATAATTAAAGAATTCAATTGTTTCGTGACTTGAAAATATTTGATCGCACCTGCCGTGGAACTCGAAGAGAAGTAATATAATTTACCCGTGGTCGAATGTATCTATTACCTATCAATTGTAGTATTGAAATGTGGGCGGGTTGTAGTATGCAGGTAAATGAATAGAAAACGTAATACCTACCACACGATATCGCCGTAATACCCCGTGATCTCGGTTACTCTCCCTCTTGCGAGGACGTACTACAATATTATTGCTGTACTTTCTCCATTCTCAAAGCGCACACATATTCGAGAAAAGCTACCTATTTTCGGATAAAAATAAAAATACTCGTGTATCAGGATTAAATCGCGCGAAACGCTTATTACATCAGTCAATGGAAATTAGTGTCTTCAAGATTATGTTCACAGAATTTAAAGATTAAACTGTGTACAGTACTGGTACGACCGATCGCTCTATATAGGTTGTTTTGTTTCTCGATGACGCTAGAAAGTCTTCGAGAATACATTAAATATATAACCGCAAGAACCACGTAATCCGGGGGGCATGAAACTTGCTTCCCAAACCAAGTGATCTGGGTTCTATTTCCGGTGAGATCACCATACATCTACGAGTACGTAGTTTACTCAAGCCTGGGTGTTTTTGTGATTTGTGATGTGTAGTAATTGGCCCTCGAGAATTACTGTAGCGTTAAAAAATCGATACAAACTTAAAGGAGGTTTAAAATCTGGAATTTCGGCATTGGTACACCGCCACAGATGTCCTTACGAAATGAAAAACAAAGGAGTATATGAGTCTCGTAGTACGTAAAAAAACATCATATGTGGGGTATAAAAGCAAAGGCAGCAATAACAGAAAAAATATTAATGCAGTCATCAAGAATTTATAATTAAAAATGTAATGATTCGATATTTTATAGGAAACGTAGCCTGTAAATTTATGGGAAACATGGTTTTGGAAAGTATATATACATAAATTCTAGAATCCAGTGCATTTTAAATTAGTAATCCTCGGTGATTGCATTTAAAACATTTATTTTTATTTTTTGGATATTGCTGCCTTTGCTTTTATACCCCATGTATCACACAAAAAGCCAGGGCGATTAATATGACTGATTCTGAAATTAAGAATATTGTAAAGTTTGTGATTGAATTGTCAAAATGTGCACCAAATGTCAATATTTATATCATTGCGACGAAAACATAGAATGTTTGAACTCTTTGTGTGAAACAAACTGATTTCTATAGACTTTTAAAATAATGTTAGTAGCTTGTTGTTCTTGTGGTTAGGACTCTCGCCTCGTGATCCAAAGATCGCGGATTCGAATCTCACTCCAGACCAGTAAGTTAGTCCTATTTTCATAGCACAAGCGTTTAGCTTAAATTGAAAATAGTAAGAATATTGATGTGACACGTATTCCGTATTCGCATCTCTATTTTTTTAAATAAAAATATTTTTTTTTAAAAAAGTTAGTGCTATATATTTTATGCAATATTCATCAAAAAGTTATATTTTAGACAAAACTCCAGATTGACTGGTGTGCGTGATGATAGAAATCCGTTTTACATTCATGTCGCTTCGACATCAAATAAACAGGTCATTTTTTAAACAGCATATCATAGAAGTCCGAAACTACAATCCACGTATAATATGCATAATGATAATGACAGATTTTGAAATAACGTTCCATAATGTAGGTACACGTCTACTATTACCGAAAATAAGATTATTTCCGCAATAAACTTAGTTTTTACGCAAATAATTGCATTTTCATCCAGCTTTTTTTAATTTCGCGTAAAAACGCCCGCGTGATGTCATCCGCTCTGACCGGTGTTTCAGTTAAGATGGTGGATTGAGCAATTTAGAACTTTTATTCTATTGAAAATCTTATTAATCTTAATATGCACATTAAAACTGGATCATTTTAGAATCCTTACTTATTCTTTAATACTGTCATCATGCCTATTGCTGATGAATCTATTTTAGTTTTAAATGATGTATAATATATGCAATTACTATTATTATTAAGAAAACTTTTGCGTGTTTAAAATTAATATTTCACCCTAGTCTATGTAGACATAGGAACACAAGATGAAATTTCTGCTTAATGACATGTCTTTATAAATCCCTTACACTACATTTTCCCCTCCCTGGACATGTTATTTCCCAAAGGCCTCATCTGCAAAAATGCAAATGTCGTAAGTGTAATTAATTAAGTAATTACACAGGGAAAAATAAAAATAAAATACGTCCCGCCTATTTTAAGTTATATTGGACGTATATTAAAATACCTTGGGGGTAGCAATCAAAGTCAATACTGTTATTTTCAGAATTGACCGGAACGACGAGACAGATCTTCGCAAGTAAGAGGTAGGGAGTTCCCTTCAGACTTACCTGCAGATGTCAATGGGATGGGGGAAAATTGATGGTGCTGTGTTGTGACTGCGATCAAGGACTTTCAAGTCCCATAAGACTCCTAACAAGAAGAATAAGAAACATAATTGGAGCGCTCGCATTTATTCTATAGATAAGTCTGTGGGATTGTACACTGCTAAATTTCGTACGTTTTTCGTACGAAATTTTATAAATTAGGTATTGTTGAAATGCTTACACAATGAAAGCCTCTCATTATTCAGTCAATACATCACATAACTATTTGCTGAAATTCATGCTATTCACCACACACAAGAATCTTAATTCGTTTTGGTGAGGTATAACATCTATACTAATATTATAAAGAGGAAAGATTTGATTGTGTGTTTGAATTGATTAGGCTCCGAAACTACTGGACTGATTTGAAAAATTCTTTCACATTCAGAATCCTACATTATCTCTGATGAACATAGGCTAAAGAATATTTTCAAAAATTTTAGGGATCCGAATGAAAACTTCGATAATGTAACACAACGTGTGAAAAAATTACGAAAAAAAAACCTTGTATTGTGTACGCTGCGGAAATTATTGCCAATAGAGCAAAGTAATGTACTAAAGTTTTATAGAGGACATTAATATCTACAAAAAAGTCTGCGCTACCATATATCTAAGTATTACAGTTATGTTACAATAACTTATGTTAACATTAGATGGAAACATTGTTTTTTAGAGAACAGCGGACCCTTTGTTTTCCCTTAACCCGTGCAACGCCGGGTCCGACCAGCTAGTATAATAATAATTTGATTATTTATATTTGTTTGCTATCAATGTTATAAAATAAATTATATGTATTATCTAATAAATAAATAAATAAAGTAGTGGAAAAAAATCATAATTGTTACATAATATATATTTACGTCATTTGATTTAATTTGACTGAAAACAGCATAAATATTGTAATATTTATGGTGCATATTTTAAAATAGAAAACATATCGCCCTGATTTTCCTCCTGACATTTAAGACACATCTTATCTGTTATTAATAGGTAATTGTAAATTGCATCAATAGTCCAGGAAATTTATCATACGGCATCACGTTGGCTACACACGCTGGCGGTGAGCGGCGGAGGTAGTTACTCCCGCATCCTATACGAGCCGCGCAGCCCCGGGCCGGGCCCATACAAAGGTTGGTCAGATAAGGTCTTCCTCCTATCTGTAGCAGGCCCGGCACGATGGAAGCCTTCAACGCTGAAATATTGCAACAGACACTAATGTCCCTGTTGCCAGCACTTCAGCAATGTGGCCGGAGCCGTTGTTCTTTGTGTTGTAATTTATTGTTATTATTGAATTATGCTACTTCGCAGAGTATATTTCAATTTAATAAATTGAAAGATGCATGAAAATAACACCATTACGATTCAGCAATCATTTATGGATTATTTATGTTTAGATTTACTAACTGATTTCCCTGTTAGATTGTTATTTAATACTTAGGGTTGATATTATTATATTCTCACTATTGTGAGTAAATTAAAATGAGCATCGAAAACATTAAAGCCTTATAATATGTAGTAAACAACATTATTTACTAGCAGTGCCCGCGGCTTTGCATGCATAGATTTTTAGTAATTTGTGTATTAAACTTAACATATTGATAAATGTTGTCACGGACTTTTTTGTATAACTTTTTGAGTTCTTCAACTTTTCTATAGTAAGTATTTAAATATCTCTTACCGTTAAGGTAGCGTTCGTAAAAAACGCATCACTCGACCATTTTTTCGTCTACTTTAGTTGTAAAATACGTCACCACGAAAAGCCCTTTAATTTTAACGAGATAATAAAATATAGCCTATATCCACCCTGAAAGTCCATTCTAAATATTGGTGAAAGAATTTTTGAAATCGGATTAATCGTATAATATAATAATAAGATGAATCGGAGTGGTTTCGGAGATCACCTCCTACACCTAAACTTACAAACTTTACCTCTTTATATATAAGTATATATATTTATGTTTAATTACTGTATTTTTCTTGTAGATCTTCTGTTAACCAACGTTTACTTTCTTTTCACTTTATTTTTTCCGGGATTTAATAATTTAATTTCAATGTTTATCTTTATTTAAAGGGTAAATGGCCGTGTACGTTGATAAAACAAAATAAAAGTAATGTTTGTTAAAATGTTATTCGTAAATAGAAAAAGTCATTAACTTTACTTTTCGAAAAAAATTGACTTATTTAATATTTTAATAGTACTCGTAAATATGCATCAATAGAAAAAGTCATTATCCTAAAAAATATTCACCAAATAACTGCGTTAAATCATTCCCCTTCGCTAAACTTGGCTAAAAGTCGCCCTTAAACAAGCAGGATTGCAGCAAAAAAAGAAAAAAACATTTTACAGAAAAATGTGACAGCATATAACAAAAGACAGAAAAATGTGACAGCGTATAACAAAAGACAGAGAAAATTGGGAGACACCAGAAGAAGCTTTCTAAGCATATTTATAACTTAACAATTATACATGATTGACAAAATATAGGAGGGTAGAAAAAAGTATTTGATAATTTTAACTGTTAATTTTTATATAAATAAAACACTTGTATAATACCACTTTTGAGTTTAAGTACACCTACTAGTTTCGAGAACTACAAATGTTCTCATCTACCTACAGCTGAAAAAAAAAGTTAATATTCTCACCTGTAGGTAGATGAGATCATTTTTGTAGTTCTCGAAACTAGTGGTGTATAACTTAAACTCAAAAGTAGTCTTATACAAGTGTTTTATTTATTGACTGTTCGAAGAATATTTTTTCTTTTTCTGTATGAAGGCTTGAACTTTGTGGTGACATTATTGTTAAAATAAGATACAAATTACTTTGTTTTCACCACTTTATTAGATTAAAAAAATCTACATGTTTCGAGAACAATATTCTCTCCTTCAGGATTATTGTGTACTAAAGATCTTTAAAAGTTAGACCAAGCAAATGTGTTACAGTAAAGGGGTGGGTGAGGGGGTTGGTGAGGGGAGGGGGGGGGGTTCGAGGTGTTAATTATTATGGGTCATTTGGACAATGTGGAATGTTAAGTGGAAATATATTTATTTATATATAAATATAATAAATATTGTTTAAAAGTTAACAAACTACGGTTGTGGTGTATAGTGTTATGAACATAGTAGTGTAGTGTTAGTTCTGACGAAGAGACGGGTACTTCTGGAAACCGGTAGACCTAAAATCTGGTAGTGGTTTATACTAATTTAACTAACACTCTGTTACATTATACAAATATTAAAGAAATGAACTTCTGATAAAACATGGCAAATATGTTGAAAAAGTAACTGTTTTTAAACCGTTAAAATATTTAGAAATTATGCTTATTCGAAAAAATCAAGTGTCATCCTTGGTAAAGCAGGTCTTTTTGATTATAATTTTCATTATAATACTGAGAAAATTATCATATTTGATGATAATTTTGAACAGAAAGAGTAATTTAATATTATTTATTTTCTCAAAAGCTGGTAGGTAGGCAATATTTTGCAACGTTGTCAATCAACTGAACTTTTAAATTATTTTTTTTAATTGATTAATTTAGAATGAGGATACGTTCAAATCTTTGTTCTAAAATAGGTATCTGGATTACCTGGTTGATATTTAAAATCAATAATATTTTGAGTATGTTTAAATTTCTCAGAACAGTACCTACTGGATTTTTGTTACAGGGACATCATTAATTAATCAATGTATAATATATTATAGATGTCTCATTTCCCATAAAAAATACAGTTTCGTCTCTGTGAGACATCTATAATATACATTAATGAAAATCACTTAAATAAGAATGATTCAATTAAATCGTATTTTTGTAAAAAGTTTTTGGATAACAATGACTTATTGTAATTCTTATATCTTACAATCTTCGTTTATACTATCATTTTAAATAACATTCTGCCTCTCTTGTTGATATGTTGATATTTTATCTCTCATTTAAGAGAGAAAAAAGCTGTCTTAGGAATAAAAGATTATTTTTTGTGAAAAAAAAACCTTCAAAAAAAGGTCTCGGCGCATGGTCCAGACAAGTCGTCTTGTGAGAATCTTATAGAAAGTGAAATCGGTCCGGCACGCTGCGCATGCGCTGATCCTCCGATTAGGATGTGCGCCGCCACAAAACACGGCGAGCTCGCCTCTCTCTCTTCCTGGTTGTTTAGCCAACCACCTTACAGCGGTTGTGCAATGTGCAACACTAAATACCACACCAAACCGTTAAAAATCTCCAACTCCCGACCTGTCCGCGAATGGGAAGGTGGATTTTTTAGCATTGTTGACTGCCTTGCACGCCAGGCGATTGTGAGACCCTTTTTGACCGGAAAATTGTCCCGATTATGGTTATGCTGGTGCGTCAAGTTTCTTCGGCCAAATTTTGAGTCTCATTCTAAAGAAGTTGCGTGCAGCGCGTACAAGCAAAAAAGCTGTGCATTAGTAAAGATTCTAGGAAACAAACATTATTTAAATAATACACACCCTAAGAAAATTACGATTTATAATTCTAGCCGTGATCTGTGGATACGGACAGAGTTTTTATTTACCTACGACTTTCTGTATAAAACTTCATATAAATGCTGATTTATCTCACTTATTTATGCGCAATATATTTTCATTTTATCTGTAAGAATGTCATTTTGAACACAATATTTTCATACTAAAGCCGTATTGTATTCACCATGTCTTTACGTCTGCTAGTTTTCTGAAGTTGGCAAGTATTTTTTCGTACTATAGCGTATATCTTCGTAAGGTCTATTTTTTTATGAGAACTATGCGCACGCCACTTACAGAAACGACACTGTTACATACAAAATGTTTGTACATATTTTGATGGTCAATTTGGTTATTTTTGGTTGTTCTGGTTCTGTTTGGTTTTGCTTGTTAAATATCAAACATTTGCAATATATGTTCCTCTGCTTAGCGAGTAGCATTGTTAAAATCGATTGTTACTTTTATTTATTTAGATTTCATTAATTAGAAGGAATTGTACCTGTAAATTCAATTTGTTTCTGTTCATATGAATAAATTTAAGATAATTTGTAAATAAAGTTTGTTAAATGCAAGTTTTTGAACATTTTATATACAATATGAATACGTTTATTTACAACGACATTGTCATAAATTATATCATAAAAAAATTGATTTTTGAAAATTTTTGCCGTTGTATATAAAAAATATGTTTACATATAATATACATATTTTTATATATATAGTCGGTAACAGCTTATTGCACGCCACTACTTTTGAGCTATTTTTACAAGGCATGTCCACAAATATTACAGTAGATACTTATACAATTAGTCTTTCGTTGTCTATTGTACTTTGAACATAGAGCAGACTGGTTAACTGACCATCCTCACTAGTATATTAAATCTCCGAGGCAATTTTGATAAACCTACTGCAACCTGCAATGGTTTATCATTTTTGATAAACCTATGGCAACAATCTACAATGGGCTAACAGACTAACTTCGAGTGTTGAAACTTTTAAAGCACCCTTCCTGTCCCATTTAATACTCACCTCGTATATATTTTGCTCATATGCTTCACACTACCAAAACCATCTCAGCGACCCTTACTTATTTCAATCGAGTAGTATTTCCACAAATAGCTTTCAGCATCTGCAATGGGATCCGAAAACGATTATCTATAATATGTGAAAAACGAAAACGATTATCTATAATATGTGACTAGTAATGTTGAAGTTTTACGTAGAGCAAATACAAACAGACAGTTACTCAACATGGTATAGGTCCGTAAAATTTCATAATTTGGTCATAATATACATAATGAGAGGCGAAAACTACTCCATCCTTCAGCTCATCATGAAGGGGAAGATTGAGGGTCGCAGAGGGGTCGGAAGGAGGCGGCGTTCCTGGCTTCGAAACATCCGAGAGTGGACCGGGATAAGAAGCGTGGAAGAGCTGTTCCGCACTGCCCTAGACAGGGAAACTTTCTCCCAGATGATCGCCGACGTCGGGGGGACCCGACAGGGCATATGAAGAAAATAATATGTCGAAAGCGTGCGATAGTAACAGAAATCTAATAAAGATTCTATGCGGCAGTAAAAAGAGAAATCGCGTGTTTAGATACAATTATTTTCGTAATTAAATTTTTGACAGGTCAGTTAATACGAAAATTGTTTTTTCATAAAGTGTAATTCAATTCTAATCTTCTTGTACCAAACTGATAAAACGTCACTACAAAAAGGTTATTAAAGTTTAAGTCTTTTATATGTACCTACCTATAGCAGGCACGTGCAGTGATAAAATTGAAGAATGAGTAGATATACACATTCTTAAAAAAAAATTGTATGATTTGTTTCAAAGCGAATGAATTTTTAATATTCGATTTAAGTCTAAATAACTTCAAAATTGAATGAAAAAGACTCTCTATGTTGAAAAATATGTTCTATTAACTTTGTAAAAATTATAAATTCATCCAGAATTTAAAAAATATATAAATACAAATCCAAGTTCCATAAAATTAAACCATGGATTACTCACGGTCTTCAAGTTTGTGTTTACTGGGGTATTATGCCGTGTTGTTACGACCTTTCGGGCCGACGTTTCGGATCCCATTGCAGGGTCCATCGTCAGGGCTTATGTGTTGTTGTGAGTGTTGGTGTTGTAGTTAAGTATCGGCTCGCAATACCGTTCCGAAGTCATGATGTGTGTTGTATTATGTTGTGTGTATGATTCATCTGTTGTCTGATCACTATCTCTGCGGAGTCTGCGACGAGAATGACTTTGAAGCGCCGGATACCAAGATGTTTTTAATTTGAGACCATCGTCGATTCCTTTAACATAAAACATCCATTATCTAGCTCAAAAAAGCATAATTAAAATTATTTTAAAAATACCTAGAGCCTACCCTACAAACCGATTATTCATAAACATTTGTGTGTCTATTGTGATGGAAATTTTTGATAAAATATCATTAGTACAAATTTTTAAAGAAAATTATAAAATGGATTCCTTAATTTCTAGGCCCACAAGAACATTCCTAAATTTAATAGTACCCAGATACAAAATAAGCGCAGCCTAGAACCACTATTCATTTGTAGGAATGAAAAAATTCAATTCATTACCGGATAAATTTTTAAAAATTAAAGACTTTACGTCGTTTAAAAATAAACTTAAAAACTTTAACAAAAAAATTCTTGAAATTCCCTTATAAGTATTTATTTTCGACTATTTTGATTTCTGATATTTTTGTTTACTATTTTTGTTTCTTGATATTTTTGTTTACATTTTGTACTACTTTGGTTATAAAAATTGTAGTATTCACAAAATTAAATGATGTGATTTACTCCTCTCATAACCGTCAGCTCTTTTATGGAGAGTAATACGATCTTATTGTATGAACGATCATTGTATTCATGTTTCTATTTTTTTTATGAACGATGGAAATTTTACACGAAAATCGGAAATAAAATTCGCTGCACGCCATTTTTTTTAGATATCAAAATTCTCCTTAGTGATGCTGTAAATGTATATGTCTAGTTTTTAAATATATTTTTATTTTATTTTTCTGAAGAACCGTATGGCTTAATCGCTCTCAACTGCTGAGCAGCAATTTCGTCGGAGTGTCTTCTTGGAAGCAGCGTACACCGCAAACTATACTTTAGATTTGAGTACAAAAAGTCATAAACAGTCTTCTATATTTATGTATTAATAATTAAACATATAGAAAGCAAAAATACAACCACTGAAGTAAACTCAGAATAGTTGAATCAGAATAGGGTGATCTACAATCTTTGGTAAAAATCTACAAACATCGATAAATGCCTGGTACAATCGAGAAGCAACGAGAATTACTCCTAAGCACTAAAATAATCTATAAAGTACGAAAAAACAGCATTTTCGGGTATAAAAATGGAACTAGGCCGTGGCGCAAGATGATGAGACGATGACATCCAGAGTGTCAGTCGTGAACTGCGAAGCGATAAATAAAACGAATAATCGAGCGAAGTAGCTAGTTGGCGATGAAAATAAATTATATAAAAACTACAAGCGAGAATTGGATGGAATGTTCTAGAAACGTCTACAAACGTCTATAAACGCCTAGTATAACCGAGAAGCAACGAGAATCTTCTCCTGCGCACTAGAATAATAAAGCGAATAATCGAGCGAAGTGTGTAATTGGCGTTGAAAATAAATGCGAGAATTGGATGGAATGTTCTAATGAATGTTAAATACGTATTACCCAGCGACAATCAAGTGTTCATTTACTGTAATATACTGCGAAATAGTTTTATTTAAAGAATTTTAATTCGTTATAAGTGACTTAGTACATTGAATAGTTAATTAATCATTATTAATAAATCGCTAATTAATTTCCAGTGTTATTATTCAATCCTCCCGTAGCCATGACACGTGACAATATATTGTTAAATGTTGTTATGTGTTCCTATACTTATTTATAAGGTTTTTGTATGACATATATATTTTTGGAATAATAAGTATATTATTATTATTAATCAACATCATCATCATCTTCATCCCCCTGTCCTAGTAGGATCGGAGGCCCAAAGATTCGATAAGGTGCTTCCATATTATGCTGTCTTGCAGTGCTTCTGCATTAGTCAACCAATCTAGACCCATTCTGTTTGACCCGAGACCCGACCCACCGGCTGTCTTCCTTCCGGGGTTGCCAATAGGATTCTTCTTGTTATTCGTTCCTCTGGCATTCTTAACACATGTCTAAGCCACCTTATTTGTAATGTTTCTATGTAAAAGAGTAGGGGCTCCACGTCCAGTGTGAGCCTTATGTCAACACTATGTCAACACTTCCTACTCTGTACCTCCCGCTACTCCTCTTATAAAATTCATCTCGGCAGCCTGAATCCTTGCTCTCACTCTCTCCGTCAGGAATAATATATTCAAATCAAATCTATTATCATTATTAATAATAATATTTGTCCCGATGTATGTTGAGATGAACGAGAATGTATAGTATAGAATTAATAGAATCAGAGTTTAAACGTGTGACTTAAGCGCCTCGTGATCCAAAGGTCGCGGGTCTCAGCCCAGACTAGCAAGTTAGTCCTATTTTCATAGCACAAGCGTTTAGCTTATTTTGAAAATAGTAAGAATATTGATGTGACACGTATTCCGTGTTCGCATCTCTATTTTATTAACTCTTAAAAGACTGTGTTTAAAAAAAACTTTGGGGACGGTGGAGTAACACAGCGTTACCTGATTAAAAATCGGCATAGTTTTTAATATGTGATAAAACATACATATATACAGTACAGATAAGACTTATTAAAGGTCCCTTTACAAAATTATGTAAGGTAAATTACATATTTGCATTATTTTAGTAAATTATTATAAAATCATGTCAAATCGAATTTGCGTGCGCTTCCGCCGACGTTTCAATAGCAACTGAATACAACGACGCGGTCGCCTGCTCGCTTCAGTCGCATGCACTCCATCTTTGTCTAGCACGTGTTACCCGACTCTATCGTACTCTTTCTATATTGTTTTTTCTTTCGCCGAAACCCAAGCAACCGCCATCTCTGTCCTACATGAAATGTATGGTATTGTCACAGTATAATAAATACATACAGTATGTTATCTTGGCAGTGTCCTTGAAATAAATACCTACGGCCGCTTGGTACTTAAACTTGGTTAAAAACGCACCAGGGCTGCTCATTGACTGACTTTTTATGGTTTGGGGTGCCATAAATTGACCTAAATGTATGCGTGGGAGCGTCTCACACTGCTTGCGTCCGTACGTTACTGCAGCCCTGCGGCGACTGAGCAGTTCGAAGTATACCGAGATTTCGAAGGGTGTCGTTTCGGCTGTTTGTATGAAGATATAATACTGTATGCTTTACTATACTGTGGTATTGT